>PPHD01024280.1:0-12174 GCA_002909625.1 Bambusicola thoracicus
ACACATCACAGATGTTGGTTACATTTTTAGTCACATCACTTAATGCAACCCCAGGAAGAAATCAGAAACTATGGAGCTGAGTACAGTAAAGATCAGCAGAAAAAAAAAAATGCATAAGTGTTGAGTAAAACGTTTGAAGACCCAGAACTCTGATTCAGTGAAGTTGCAAGACATGGGAGTATATTTCAAACTGATCTCACTGATACAGCTTCAAAGATTGCCCAGGGGGTGGTGGCACCTGGTTTGGCCCTGCACATCTGCCCATATCTCAGCAAACACAGAGTTTGCTGAAGAAGACCTTCACACATTCTCTCAAGAAGAAAGCCAAAGGTCCTATTTGCCTAGAATGGATCAATCTGATCTTTATGTAACTGGTTTAAGGGATATTATCCTGATAACTTTGCCAGGCTTTGCATTTCCCATATTAAAGGTGACACAGAGCACGAAATTTAATTCCCCAATAAAAAGATGTAAACAATCAGTTGGGAAAAAAAAAAAGAAAAGAGAAGCATAACTGGCTATTAGACCAATTGTAATAAAATTACTGTTTTCTTCCTTTAATTCAGGAAACCTTGTAATATTTATAGCTGATGTAGCATGAAACATTTTACTAAGTGCAGCATCAATAAAAAATAATAATAAAATCATCCACACTACTTCAGGTAAATGGAAGGATAATAAAATACCCTCCCTTAAATACTACCAAGTTCTCATCACATACCCCAGGATTAAGCTGTGTGAATGGGCAACGGAAAAAACCCAGGAGTATCCGATTACAGGAAAGAGCTGATACTTATTTATTTAATTCCCCCACCCTACCCCCTTCTCACTCTGGAAACTGGGGGGGAGAAGGGCAGGGGAAAAAAAAAAGGCCCTTGTAACCGATTCCAAGAGCTGCCCCTGCTTGGGAGTTTGAACACAGGAGGAACAAGATAAATTCCTCAAAATTCTAATTGGGGAACAGTTGACTTAATTGGTGGCCATTTGGCAGACAATGGGAAAGGAGCCCTGGCTGGCGCTGATGGCACCCCAGGGGGATATAACCTTGCAACAGGCCAAAAAGCTCTCAGGGACAGATTGTTTCCTGAGAAGAAACCATGAGACCAAGGGCTGGATTAACCCTCCAACTGTCAAGCTTTATTAGGAGTAATCAGGCTAGATATAGCAAGGGTTAAACGCAGGAAACTGAACTGGCGATGATGACATATGTCTCTTTAAAAACAAGAAAAGCCAGGGAGAGAGGAGGATTTGGGGGAAAAAATACATCTAAATGAACCCAAGTGTAATTCTTTCCGGTTCAAATGAATTATCCACTGAACCCTGTGTTGCATGTCACCCACTTGGCATTTCTGGCTTTCCTTAGGCTTATGGGCTGCACCAAATTCCCAATTGCTTTCTTTAAGCGAAGAGGAGTTAACACTGAAAATTGATTATTGTTTTTCTGGACAACGTGGTGGTTTCTAAGGCCCTGATCCTGCACTGTGCTGAGCAATAACAGCCAAAAAAGTGATCAGCTGTGTAAAGGTGCACAGCAGTTTTTAGAAGTGACTTTGCTCCTTTCTCCCTGGATGTGCAGAACTGCAGAGCGCTTTTATTAGATCAGTTGATGCCACTGTAAAATCGGGCTATCCACGTGGTTTTGGGGAACACTTCTCTACAGTGAGGCACCCCAGATACCTGTGCAAACCTCACTGAGCAACCCTGTTCCCTGCACGCCAGAAACCAGAGCTGTTCCCAACTTGGCTGTGGGTCAAATTTCTCAATGGGAAGAGTACATCACAAAGAGAATATTTGGGATAAATAAGTTCTGTAGCAAATGCAACAAGAGCACCCCACAGATCAGTTTTCGTCATTTCTAATGCATAAAATGGCAGCATGTTTGTGTTTGTAATACACACGTTCGGCAGAAAAGAGGGAAGTGGGGTATGTATATGTGTATACTATTTTCATGATTTAAAATAGAAACAATTAACCCTAGGGTCAGGCATTCCCAGGCAGTTAATGACCACCTGGATTAAAAGCCCTCAGCTTTGCCTCAGGCCCTCAACTCCTGCAGTCAGTCATTAACTGCTGGAGATTCCCCTCCTGTCAAAAATCATTGTTTAATTACAACGATGGGACTGAACCCAAACTGTCACTCTCTCTTGCCCGTGAATTTTGGAAAAAGTCAGAATTTGAGTTCAGATCCAAGCTTTGTTGTTCAGAGACATCTTCACTTAATTATAAACCTATCCGTTAATTACTGGGTATACATTTCTGATACACAATAGGTTATTCGACATCTTGCTAACGCTACAGCACAGCCTGTATTTTGGATAGATCAGAGTGTCCATGGCAACCCACTGGCCAACATGGGGAAAAGGTAATTACTGGTTATTTCTTCAGTATCTTCATTAAAGTTGTTACCAAATCCTGTTCAAAGTAAACAATATCACCCCCCAAATTGGGTGTTTCTTGCTTGTTTTTGTGTCTGGCTTACAGATTTTTGGTGTCTGTCAAATGTCGCAACAGGTCAGTGCTTCCAGGAGATGTTCTTGATTGCTATTGCTCAAAGTTGAGCAGAGCCAGGATGTTGAGGGAAGTGATGGAAAAAAAAAGAAAGAAGGGAAAGAAAGGGAGAAAGATAGAGAGATAATAAGACAGAGAGAGATATTTGGGCATGTGAAGTATTTCACCTGTGGTGGAAATCAAGTGAGGAACCATTGGCTGAAACCTCACTGCAGAGGGTTGACCTTTACAGTGCAAGGTTGTTGAAATCCAATTTGATCTGTAGTCACCTGTTTGCCTCTGCCCCTTTCCCAGAATGTCAATCTTATGGGGAAATTTGGTTATATACAAGAAGAAAAATCCTTGTAGGCAAAAAGAGGAAACTGCTCTTAAATATAGTCCTTTCAATTCATATTCATTTCCACTTAGCCTAGCACTGCAAGCTATGAATCTTCTCCATTTAGGAAATTTGAATGGAAGTTGCTCATATGGACATAGTCAGCAACCATGTAGTTCAGCAGAGATATTTAATTTAACCAAGAAAGAGAAATTGCCAGCAAGAGATCCTATTCTGCATGCAATGCGGGACTTAAATGGGGAAAAAATGTGTGAATAGCACCGGATATCATTTGGAAAAAAAAACTAGTGTGTTTGATTTTTACTATATTTCAGCAATGTAATTGAGCAGACATATGTTCAAAAAGACTTAGGGCACCAAAATAGTGCCTCAGCACTCTGAAGGCACTGAAGTCTTAAATCTACGCTTGCAATGTGGGGTCTCCTGCCTAAATAGAGTTGTCCTGAAAATCCCCCAGGTGCTCCCATCTGTGCCCCAAATTACTCTGGGCAGGTGAAATGCCCTTAGTCTGGGCAGGTGGGATGTGCCCAACATGGGCGTGTGGATGCCCCCAACCTGAGCAGGTAGGATGTTTCCAACATGGGCAGGTGGGATGTGCTCAACATGGGCAGGTAGGATGTACCCACCTGCCTCTTCCATGGGTGATGCTCTGAACATAGGCAGGATAGGGCAGGGAAACTAGGTCTCTGGCTCCCAGGAGGGTGGAGAAATTCAGTTCCTTGCCCTGACTTGGGCTAGCTCATGGTACACCTATTCCTTGCCTTTCTAATCAGTGAATGACTACTTAACTAATCAGCAAATTATTTGACCAAAAAATAGTTTTGAATTCAATTTACAAGGAGCCTGAATTCCCCCACGGTTTTGCAGAGGACATACCCAGGTACCAAAACCTGGTTGAAACTCTTCCTGCCTCCATCCTTCCCTCTGCAGCCAGCAGCTAAAGCAAGTAAAATAATAACAATACAAATAAACCAGGATCACACCCAGACTGATATTTTGTCTTTGTTTTCCTGTTGCCTGACAGTCCAAGCCGAGTAAGATCCCTGAGACTCAGTCCTCACAATTTGCATTCTGAGTGTACAATCCTGCCTGGCACTTCCCATCTAATAACTGCTCCTTTTGTTTATCTATAATCCACCCCTGTCACTGTATACCTGTAGTGCACCTTTATCTCTATGCCTCCTATCTCCTGTACAGAGACCATTCAGCCCTGGGGCTTGTCAGTTTTATGATTCATGGGTATATTGTACCTAAGATCCTACAAAGAAGGTCTTGAAGTAATTTAAAGAAGGAAAAAAAAAAAAAGGAAAAGGAAAGAAAAAAGAAAGAAAACAGGTATTTCAGATGGCACGCTGTGTGAAAGAAATCCCTTATTGACTAGCCTAATCTTGTATAATGTAATCTAATAATAAAGCCTGTTCCCAGAGGTACTGCTCAATAGATGTTATAGTGTTAAAACATGTTTTATGCTGTGTTCTGAAACATATTATGTGTAACAAAATTGTCCAGCTACTTCTTACACACCAGCTACTAAATATGGCATGAGCGCTGTCAATAAAGCCAGCCGTTACTATAGTTTAGATTTCTCCAAGGCATAGGATTCAGTTATACTTTCAGTAATCAATTAATTGGCTGCTCATTACTGGCATAGATTGCTGGAAGCCTCCCAGGCTGCAAGGCGAGCTGGGCGGCACAGCCAAGCCCAATCTTTGGCACACCCTTTGCGTCGAGCACCATAATGGGTTTTTGTCTTGGAGATGAGAAATGAATGAAAAAATCTCCTTCTGGTGATTCTCTCTGTAAGGGAAGGAAGGAAAACTCCTCTGTTTCTGTGGGCTGGGGCACAGGGGCGCAACACAGAAGTACCTGAGCAAAAGGGTATGAGATGGGAATGATACACAGTGACGAAAAAGAGTTCGGGTCCACTGGAAACAGCCATACAATGACGCTCCAACCACTATACCTCTTAGAAGTTCCCTACAAGCAGCAAGCCAGCAGTGCTCCCATCCCAAGGAGGTGCATGCTGCCTGCTGAGACCTGACCCAGGCACAAATGTTCAACCTACCCCAATGACCACGGGCTCTGTGTCTCCCAGATGCTTCGCAAAACCTGGACCTCTCTCTCTCAATATATGAATTTTCTCTGAACAGCTTTTAGGGGTTTCTTTCAGTGTAGACACAGATTAGAAATTGCGTCTGGGCTTTTTTTTATGTTTATATTCCGTTGGGTGTGAATCACACAGTGTTGCTTCCATTCCTTGATTAAATGAGTGTGGCTCCCAGAGCCAAGTTTTTAATAATAAATGTTGTATTTACAAATTCATAATTTGCAAATACTCTCCAGGCTTCTTTTAAATTGCTGTTTTCATGGCGACTTCTCTCAGTAAACTGACTTGTAGAAGTTTGGTTTTATTTGTAAAAAGCAGGCACAAAATGGGATTGAAGGCAAGAAAAGATGCTTTGAGAAGAAAGATTTGCTGTTTTTGTGGGTTGTTTTTTTTTTTTCCTAGAAGGAAAATTTGGAAAATTCTTGGAAAATTAGTTGTTAATCATGTTATAGATGTAGGGCAGATTCAAAAATAATTTTATTGCTGTCATTTAAACGGCAGATGAAATTAATAGATTGAGATAATGGCAATAACATGGAAATGGGAAATGGCCTCAAGTTACACCAGGGTAAGTTTAGGTTGGATGTCAGGAAAAACTTCTTTACAGAAAGGGTTGTTAAGCACTGGAATAGGCTCCCCAGGGAGGTGGTTGAGTCACCACCCCTGGATTTGTTTAAAAACCATTCAGATGTGGTGCTCAGGGACATGATTTAGCAGAGGGCTTTTAGGGTAGTATGCTTAGGTTGTGGTTGGACTCAATGATCTTTAAGGTCTTTTCCAACCTGAGCAATTCTATGATTCTATGATTCTATAATACTGACACTAATGTTATGCTATTGATAGATCTTCATAGCAATACTTAGTGGAAATATTATTATTGGTAATAATAATATTGGTAATTGGTAATTGGCTGATCTGTTGATGTATTATACACCGACTTGAAATTAACAAAATGGAGAGCAGAATCATGTGCTGTCTCCTATATTTTCCATATAATCATCATAAAACTATGCATGGACTGTATAAGAAAAGTTAAATGTGTTCCCCTAAAAGCTGTTCTAAAGTGCCAAGGTAAGCATTGTTACTTCCAGACTTGAGAAATAGCAAGGCACTGTCCATGAACAAATATGAATAATTAAAAGAGATTCCTAACATATTTTATAAATGCAGTTGCTATCAGCATATGAGAAATGCTGCCTTAAAATATGTATCATAATGCAGTTAGCAATTATTTATCACGTTAATCATCAAAACTGTATCCACTATATGCTTAAGTGTGTATTTAAATTGAATACAGACAGTCCACATAAAGCAGAAATCAGGCAATATGTTGTAATTAATATAATCATCTATCTCTAGAGGTGTGTTAGAGAGAGATGCCGACTATATGGCTTCGTACCACAATAGGACATTTCTGGAGGGCCTGAAATACAGACACTAAGAACGTGTTTATATTAAGCAACATTATATATAGGTGCACAGTTACAGACCATGAAATTGCTCGCCTTTATGCAGTCCCAACATCTTCTCAGAGTACAGTAGAATTATCACACCAGAAAGCATTATGTGTCGACATCCAATTGGTACTTAACAATAAAACAATTGCCTTATTAAATCTAAATTAAATCCTGTTTAAGATAAATTTAATTTAAAGTGTGGTTTAAATGGCTCACAAGAGTGACAAATGCCTGAAATGCAGCAGCCCTGACTCGTTTGTATTTCCTTACTATTTCAGCCAGATAGCTGCTTATTATTTTTGTATTAGTGTTTTAATTTACCAATACCCCATCTGCTTTCATAGAGTTCTCTGAACAAGCAGAACCTGCTGTCACATGCTCTCATTCTAACTCAGAGCTGCTCACATTCCTCAGGAACTTTGGTGTGCAGACAGAGTCATTAACATCATTTGACCATTTCATTTCAGGATTCATTTTACACGGCTGGAGCAGAGCTGCCCTGTGAATGAGGCATGCCCATAACTGACAGAACACAGGACTGACCCAGAGTGGGCAAAAACAAAAAGTACCATGTGATTTATACTGGCTAAAGTTGCTTACAATTTCAGAGCTCCTTGTTACAGATTTTAAGTTCTTTCTAGAAAAAAAACAGCTGCAAAATAACCATCCAGTACACACTTTAAACACAATCAGCATCAAATAATACCCTATAATGGTTGCGAGCTCCCTAGACATGGCTCCTATCACAATATCCTTTTAGATGTGTTCCTTGCAGGAGTGACTTTTCCTCCTCCAGGTACGTTCTGCCTTTTGTATTCTGGCGAATCGAATCCCTCAGCACTCCAATTCCATGAAAATTTTCCACATTGATTTGTAACCTTTGGGGGAAAAATTCTTAATTCTCCATGGTTTCTGATCACTTAGGCTTTTCTGGGCTTGGGTAACACAGCATGCCACATGTTTTCCTAACAAATTGCATTCGGACACTTTCCGACACTTTCATTATTTTAACTCAGGTAATAATTAGTCACTGTCAGAGCTAAGACTTAGGTTGTGCAAATCAGAATAAATTTACCTTGCTGTAGCAGCAGTCACAAATGAAGCAATAAATTAGAAATAGCAAATTGTTACGGACTTAAGAGATCACAGCTCAGAATCACTACCTGAAATCCAGGAAATGTTGCAGCACTGCTAAGATTTCCTTGAGAGCTTAATTTTTCCAGATAACTTCATGTTCCATGAATGTTATTTCAAAAAGCCCTGGAGATATTATACTCCTGACATTCCCTAAGAAAACACATTGGGGCTCTGCTCTTGGAAAAAAAAAAAGACCAAAGAGTGTTTCCTATTAGTATGAAATGCATGTCTTTTGAAGGTCTTCAGGGTTCAAAGTCTCTCCCCCTCCCCAGCTTCCCTCTCCCTTATCCTTACAGTTTGTATAGATTAAATGCATAGTGCAACCCCATGGGTTCTCCGTTGTAAAGATATGTCTAATATGAGGCCACTAGACACTGTCACATAAAATCCATTAAAGTCCATCAGATGCACTGTCTTGGTAACATTCAGCTCATTGTCATTGGGCTGCTGCAATGAAGCATAGAGTGCCTGCTTTGAAACTTGATTAAAACAATTCATTAAAAGTAAGGCAACTAATCAGAACACAAGAGTTGTCTTCGTGGGACTAGAAAAGTTCATTAGTGCCCACACGATGAAAACAGGAGCGAGAAAAAGGAAGGCAGGAGGGAGAAAGAGAGCCCTCCTCCACCTCCCCTTGTTGCCAGCCATTATCTGGGGTGGAGATACACCGTCCTTCCCCACAGCTTTAATTGCTTTGCTCTGCTCCTCCAGCACCATCCTGAAGCCTTCGTTTGGCATTGTTGGTCATTACAGTTTGGTGCCTCCTTTTTCCTGTTCTTAAATAATCACAGAAATGCCACCAAGTGGTTTTCCTCCTGATTTCATCTCTATCCCCGCAAAATGCTGATTTCATTATACAGATATCCTTCTCAGTAAAAGCACTAGAAGAAACAAGAAACGGCACCTCGATCTCCTTTTATAGTAAATGCTTGGTTTGGGGGTATTTTTGGTTTTGTGGTTTTATTATTTTTTTTTCCCTAAAATCTCCTCCAATTTAATTTTTAACAAAAAAAAAAAAAAAAAGAAAAAAAGAAGAAGACATTTGAAATTGAAAATTGTTTTGAATTTGTCAAAACAAAGCATGTCTAGCAAGCGTAATTTATGCTTTTGATTTGCCAGGAAAATGTTCAAATTTGTCATTTTCATTCTGAAGAAATTTCTTTACAGTTTTGAACAGAAAACAGCTTCAATAAATCAGTGTATTTTGGCCAAACTGTTTTTCACCCTACAATTCTGATTGACCTATCTGGATCTCATCAAAACGGGTACCCAAGCCTGAATATGATCCTTCTTCAAAGCCTCTCTAAAATAAAAGAAAACCCTTCCCACAAATGGCACCAGTGTGTGGTGGCCTTTTCCCAGCACTAGAACATGGTGTTGGACGATGGACGGAGCTGCTACAGGTCTGCCACATCATGTCGGCTGTTTGCAGAGGTACATTAGCTCCTAATCTTAACAGGTAAATAGCAGTAAATTCTCAGAGCCTATTTCACTGGTGTTAATGTTCTTGTGAATAGTAATAGCGGCACTCTAGACATCCTTCAGGAGGGATGTGATTTACGTGCCATGGGACAGGTCTATTCTCTTTGTTCAATATAAACCATAAACAAAATTCTTCCAAATGACTATTATGAAAAGTAGCTTCACAATATTGCATGAATCTCTCAGCATCCTATGCCTTATCGAAAGTTTATGCCTGGAAGATGGACTACTTGTATTGCAGGAACTCTATAGATTATCTCCATTACCGATTAAAGAGGCTGTCTTTCTCCGTGCCTCGTGCCGACCCATTTGTTACCTCCTTAAATGAGTGAAGGGTCTTTTGATTACAGGGTTCTTTGCTCACGAAACCACCATATTTGCAAACACAAATGCATATATACACTCTAATGAATAATGAAGGTTATTTATTGCTTGTGCTTGAAATAATGGTAGATTTTGGAGTGCCTTTCATAAAACCCACATCAGAAAGTGTGTTATGTCCTGACATTTTCATTGCAGTTCAAGTAAAATAGTCCTTGGAAATTGTCTTGCTACCAAATTGCAATCATAAAGGCATGGCTTCAGACTCTGAGAATCACTTCAGATTGTGAACTTCTGGATAATATATAACATAAAGAGTTTAATTGAATCAGCCAGTTGGGTTTTTGCCCAGAAAAGTAGAAATTTAAATGCTGATGCAGCTTTAGCTTCCAATGACACCAGTCAGCACTCCTTAGATTGGATTGTAAATAATCTTATTTGAGGATATGCAGTATGATAGGGATATACTTGTCTGTAAACTTGCTAGAAAAAGTAATTAAATAATTCCATTGTGTACTAAGACATATGAAAAATCACAGACCCCAAAGAAAGATTCAATAAGTATTTACCAGCAGCTAGAAGAAAATATGGACTTTTTAGCAGCTCTTGTCTCATTGCTAAGACAAAAGAAAACAAAATAATAAATCAGAATTCAACAACAGTGAATTTCTGACCCATCTTTGAAGACATTTGTAGCAAATGCCTTTCAGCCCACTTGGATGACAGTGCAAATCCACAGTCCGAATGCTAGCTTGGTTCACATCCCAGTGTTTAAAAGTTCGTCTTTCTGGACTGGTGTTCTGAACATCTCAGATGAGCTTTTCCTGTCCAAACACAGCTGATAGAAAAAGAAAAATAAACAAAAATATGCCTCTATGTCTCCCACAAGATTCAGTATGAAGCATTGTATCCATTCTCGGTATATAAATATATACCAAAAGAAAGGGAATCTAGTCAGCACTTTATGCTGAAAACAAAAAGTAACTCGCAAATACCTCAAAATTATTTATTTCCCCAAAGTGTCGCAATCACTCAATGAGAATTGCTGAAAGTGAAAAAAGGAGCAATTAACAACCACATCTTTAAAACTGCAGCCTCTTTAAGACTTTCTTTTGCCTTTATTTTCAAACACAATGAGAAAATTATAATGAAAAACTGACAGAACAAAGGGAGTAAATAAAAGAGTGAAGCGAGAGTAAAAAGAAAAAGAAAAAAGAAAACATTACTTCTGTTTATTAAATCTCATAGAGCAAATGTTAAGGATTTGGGTTTTTTTAACAATTTAAAATCCAGTTTTAAGATTCATCTAGAATTTTTCAAGAAAGCAAAAAATCTGAGAAAAAAATTCCACAAAATATTACTGCTGTTTTCTGATTCCAAGTTCTGCGAGGTGTTGTTAGTCAATCTAAGAGACATCCAAGGAAAAAAAATGTCACCTTATCAGGAGAGAACTTAAGATAGGAAATGATGGGCCTTTTCTCACTGTAGATGTTAGCATGTGTAGGAGAGCTAAAAAAAAATTCTATTATGTGTGAATTAAGAATTCACACTTCAGATGTTCTTGTTTGCCTATCAATACTACAGAGCCTAAAAGCTCCAGATGCCTTCATCCATTCTGCTCATGTTGTAACAACTTTAGTCCATGCAAAATCAGTTCTGTGAGTTAGAGTGGATTGCTAATTTGCTTCCACTGGATGTCTAACAAAAGAATTTGAGAAAATCTCAGACATTTCATAAAGTGGCGCAGAGCTCCTCTAAAACACTGAAGCACTCCTCCCAGAATGGGTACTTTGCTGCCAAAATTATTGTCTACAGAGAAGTTATGAGATCAGAGACTGTTGACATGCAGCTTTAAAGACTGTGTTTCACCTCAAAGAATACAAGTGGTAATTTTATGGATTTAGTCAAATTCCAGTTGGAATCATCTTCATTTCCTAGCAGAGTTAGCCACAGTTACTGAGTATTACAAAATAGAAACTTCATTCTATTTGGACAATAGCTCCCTGTGGTCATAGCAAAGAATACGTGTTTTTGGGAACATTCATTCTTTTTTCCTTATATCTATTTTCATTAAAAGTAACAAAATAGCTGTTTGTCACTACTCAAAATTTTGTTTTTTCAAACTGCAGTGAGAGCTCTCAAGATATCTCATCAAGCTTCATTCCATAATACCTTTATTTTATTTCCCTGCACAGTCTTTTTGTTTCTTTTCCCTCTTCACGTTTCTTTGTGGCAATTTGCACTATGCCTACAAGGAAATCATCTGTAGCTGATGCAAACCTCAAAGCACTTTTCTGTCCAACTGAAGATGTGACCAACCATGCCTTTCACCATTCAGGATGCCAAAAAAATATTAAATCTGCCAAATAAAACATTGATACTTGCCTTTCTTTTTCCCAGTTATTTTACCAAAAATATCCAAGTGCTAAAAACCTCATGTAAAAGAATATATGGGTAATGTGGTTAGGTCATCTTGGTCACCATGGTAGATAAAATCTACCTGGTCAAGGCAGTGTGCCTGCATTGTGTTCCTCCTCTTTGTACTCCAGATACCAGCAGGGACCACAGGAAGAGATTACGCCAGTACTGAACTGTTTTTCTTTGGGAAATTAGGCATATCTTGCATAAGTAAAGTAATACTGACCTCCATTTTGCCACAAGTCTTTATCAAAAGTAGATCAGCCAGGATGGAGAGCCAGCACCCCTGTTTCTCCCCAAAACTTATTAGCCACCAGACCTACGTCAGCTCCAAAAAATCTGAATATGTATCCAAAATCAACTTTGCAGGTGGCTTCTGCTTCCATTAAAATCTATGGTGGAAAAAA
>PPHD01024281.1:815-12174 GCA_002909625.1 Bambusicola thoracicus
TTCAGCAGGGTGGCCCTTTAAGACCAAGGTTCACGTTCGTAATGTGTTCCTTCACTTAAGCTTTTTAAAGGCCAAGGCAGAAGATCCTCATCCGTGCCAGCTATGTGCTGTCTGCACACCAGAGTTGTAAACGTTGCCAGCTGATTTAAAACCGAGCCAGTGGCTTTGGGAAGAGGGATTTTCATTTCCCCTCTTTCTCCCTGTTCTCTTCATTCCCCCAGACCTATTTTTCCCAGAACACAACTCTAATTTCCCATTCTCCTTCCTGCTGCACACCTATTGCGTGAGCTATTAAAAAACAAGCGATCGNTTTAAAGGCCAAGGCAGAAGATCCTCATCCGTGCCAGCTATGTGCTGTCTGCACACCAGAGTTGTAAACGTTGCCAGCTGATTTAAAACCGAGCCAGTGGCTTTGGGAAGAGGGATTTTCATTTCCCCTCTTTCTCCCTGTTCTCTTCATTCCCCCAGACCTATTTTTCCCAGAACACAACTCTAATTTCCCATTCTCCTTCCTGCTGCACACCTATTGCGTGAGCTATTAAAAAACAAGCGATCGCGTAAAATTACCCGTTGCTTCCAATGACTGCTACTATAAGTGTCTGACTGGTTAATTCATTTGGAAGGCTTTGCATTTGTTGTTATTATACTGAGTTCATTGCACTCAATCAAAGCAGAGAAGTGGGTGGGGGTGGAGAGTTCTTTGTGTGGTTGCTTATGAGTCAGACTGCGCCTTGAAGGTATCTGTGTGCGTTTTAAGATGTTTACTTAATAGCTTTTGCTACTTTACTCCTTGGGATGTTGCATTCTCCTCAGTTGGGTTCCTTCAGGTGGTTGGAGAAAAAGGGGGAAGGGCTTCAGGGGGGCGAGCTGAGCCTGGCCCTGTTCTGCACATGGGGTCTAAGTTTATAAATTCTTATGCAGAAGCTGTATGCAGAGCACTGTCGTCTCCAATATGTCTTGACATAACAGTGTTTGACCAGCTCCCGAGCTCATAGGTCATACCTCAGTCTTTGCATGTAAACCTTGTGCTATTCGTGGCTTGCGTGCAAGCCACATTTAAATTGTGTTGCTATCTCTGAGTGCATCTCTTGGCAGCCAAGAAATACAAATATTCTGTTGGAGTTATTTAGCAGGTACTTAACGTGCAGCTTGGAGATTCTTCATCCGTAATAACATCTCCAAAATATTTCCACACGAGGCTGTACGTTCTGTGCTGTGCTTCGTGGGTTGTGGTCTCTTCACCAGACTTAACAGTTAGATACAGTTATTCATGTCTCACCAAACCTCTTATGCACAGGTTGTTCTTCCATGGAGAGAGAAAGGAGCTGTAGCCACGAGCTGATGTGCACACGGGAAGAGAGGGGTGTGAGACACGAGCGAGGGCAGCTGTAATGGAAGATGTGGTCCTGGGCTGTAAAGGAATACGATCTGTTCTTGCATTTTGTGCAGCTGGTGGTATAATTAAGATTTTGTTTACACAACCACAGCATACCGTTGCGTCTCACTTAATGAAAGATGTTGACTTTAACTGTGAAAATCTGTAGAAAATACTTTCTTGCTCTTCATCCATCTCTATTTGTCAAGGTGTAATGTTCTCCAGTGTACCAAACTTGGAGTACTTTTGAACACTTGCATGTATGCATACCAGTTGTTGTCCCTTGATGTCCCTTCAGCCCTTCCTACATCACTTGAGTACGGCAACATAGGATGCAGCTGTGGGGAACCTGCACAGGCTGTGAGAATAGAGATGCTGTGAGATGGACCAAGCTAAACATCCTCTTGGTGTTATGACTCACTTTCTAATTTGACTTAAAAGCTTGATAAACAGGAGGAGAATTGAAGTGAGCCTTGCAGGACATGAAGAGAGCTGGGAGGAAGACGTGGTCGGGATGGGCTGATCAGCAAAGAAGGTTGCTCGATGTCTTCAGCAGCATCAAATTAATTGAGCAGGCAAGGAGAATGAAGATAAAGTAAAACACAGAGTTGACCAGAACAGCGTGTGCTATCATTTGTGTTTTTTTGGTTTTTGTTTGGATTTTTTGTTTAGCTCTTGAATGCCTGAAGGCTTTGTGTGCAGCTACGAGCTGTGTAACTGTGCCATCTCATGTATGGGCTCAAACTTCAGTTGTATAAACCAGAAATGATTTTTTTCACATACACTTTGATTCGTTATTCAAAAATAAGCCTGCAGTCTCTCCCATTCCTGGGAAAATACAGCAGTCATATGTCTTACTATTTTTTGTCAGTACACAAAAGTGATATAAAATCTGGAGGCAGGAAGGGAAGCCAGCATCGTGTGATCTGTCAAGTCTCTGCAAGCTGCTGCTGGTCCAGGAGCCATGGTATGAAAGCATTTGGCATAATACAGCTAGTAAGATGAAATACAGCCTCTTCATCTCTGTATTTTCCTTAATGACCAGAGGGCTTGGAAAGAAGGGAAGAAGCTTTATTAACATAACGAAGTAGGGACTGCTGTGGAAGATACATTAGTGAGCATGATTCACAGAGATAATCTAGAAAGCAGTAATTGTGAAGATGGGCAGGTAGGCAGTAGGGTTAGTTGTCTGGGTAACCTGCCGTTAGAGGTTTCCTACATCTTGCTGAAAACTGACACATTACAGGTTGGACATGATAAGAAAAAGCACACAGAGATGATCTTAGGGAGCTGCAGAAGCTTTGCTGCGAAGTACTGCTAATTTATCATCGTATATTCAGAGGAAATAGAACATAATTCCTTAGATGTTCTGTCACCGGGGAGAAAACTATTTTCATGCCTTGCACCAACAGATTTTTATTCAGCTGGGTTCTGGTTTTGCTTTCATATTAAAATAGAAAAAATTTTGCTTGCGATGTGATTGCTTGACACGGGGGCTGAAAGGAGTGACTGCTTACACTTAATGCGCTCTTACTCCTTTTCTTGCAGGAGCCCCACGTTTATACTGGCAAATTCTTTCCTCCTTTCTCACTCAGTGACCTTTTTATGTTGCAGCACAGGGAGAACAGTAATTGATCACTTTGCTGTGATGGGGTAACTTCCCAAAAGGCATGAATTCCTCCACCCCCCATGCCTCCCCCTTCCCTTTAAATTATGTTAGAATTCATTTGTGTGCCTGTTGCTCTCAGTTAAAAACATGTAAATCTGCATTCTTGTAGAAAGGAAAAGCAGGTGGGATTTGATCTCATGCACAAGCAATGGAGTTGCTTTGTTGGGGTTTTCTTGTTTCTAGCCAGTCTTGCACATCTGTTGAAACAATGAATATTCACCTTGCTTGATTTAATGGAGGAGTAGTAATCCCGGGCACAAGTGGTAGTTCGTAGGTTTTCTGAACTTTCTTTGATACTTCCATAAAAGTAGTTCTACTCAATTTCTAAATTCTACTGAATTCTACTCAATACTACTACTACTCAATACTAAATTCTATTCAACCAGCTTCCTTCAGTCTAATACAGTGGAAACATTTCTTTGGCTTAATGTTACTCAGCAACTTAGGAATCAGGAGCTTGCATCCATCTCATGGCCCAGAGTTACAGTTCCATGAGGGTGAGGAGGTAGGCTTTCTCACCCTGAGCTCTGCAAACCCATTTGATCAGTAGGCAAGAACTGCTTTCCTCCTTAGCTCCCTCCTCACCTTACGGGTATCGGTGGGTTTTGTGAGTGGAGGAGAAATCTGTGCCATGTACATATGCCTGTGCTCAAATTTGGTATCTGACTTCTTCTTTTTTCAATAACTTCCCTTTATATGTTTCTTAATAAGGCTTATTCAATGGTAAAAAAAAGAAAGACCAAAGAAAGCAATGTTTGGTCAGGCGTGTTGTACAGTTTCAGATGGAGGAAGCCTTTAAATCTTGCAAACCATGCAGATATTTTTCAAATTCCTGCCTAAAACAAAGCTGCACAGACATGTCTGAATTTGATATCTGCTATTGCTCCTTCAGTTTGTTGTGGCAAAAACGATTACAGCAGTGGCTCATTTTCTCCTTTGTCTTTCTCATGCCCATCCTCGAGCTCGCTGTGCTGCCTGTCTCCATTTCCCTTGGGCTGCTGGTGTCCTTTTGGTTTTTTCCCTCCCTTTAATTTTTCACAGATGTGCAGGAGTGGGAAAGAGACTGTAAATAACCAAAATTACCATGAAGATCCCAGACAGGTGTGCAACATGAAAGGAAGAGTCCAGGCTGGTTTGGAAGGTGGTCAGACTTCAGGCTCGTTTCAGTCTTTTAAGTTGCTTTGACTTAACCCAAATGGTGTTCGCCTGTGCCAGGAATAAGTTTTATCCAATACGTTGATTAAAATACATTTACATATTGCTATAAACTTGCTCTTGTTCTGGGAACAAAACGAGGATGGAAAATGAGATGAAGAATAGAAATGGGCTAATTGCAGAAGTTCTATTTCTATCCAGTATTATTTAGTTCCTCTGGATTTTGTCTAATGTGAGACTGAAAATACAGAAAACCGGCACCATTTTATGCAGTCCTTGACATGGGCTGCAGTCTGTCATGCTGGTTTTATTCAAGGAAAATCTCAAGCAAGGTTCTGATACACCAGGCAGACTTGTTTGGAGCTTGCTGTGCTTTTTCCATCTACTTTTCAACCTGTTGATATGGTGGAACACATCCTTATAAATAATTCTTCCTTTTTGTTATGCCTTCACATGTTGTAATAACCTGTGAGCTGGTTAAGTAGGCAGACACAACTTGGAGTTCCTCGGCGAAGTGAAGCTGTTGCAGCTAAAGCACTGATTTACTGATCATTGATACAGCACACACGGAACATCCAGTGTTCGAGAAAGGTGAAATAAAACCTTCTGTGTCAGCACTGTAATTTAGTGCCTACTCAGGGCGAAGTCCGCAAAAACACTGGTGTTCACAGCAGTTCACAGCAGCTGGTTATGTATCTGCACTGTCACTCAAATCGAAGGAGAAATTGAAAGCTAATTAGTAGGAAGCTCTGATCTCACGTCTGCCCAGGAGTGGAGGAGGCTTAAAGGTCCACAAACTGACACTGTTCCCATATTTATAGCAGCCTAAGGCTTTAATATAGCACATGCCTGCTATGGTATAATTGCATTTTTGTTTGATCTGTTAGTCAGACTGTTATTCTGGCTTTGTATATTGGAAGAAGGAATACAGGACTCTTTCTCTGGATCTTGCTGGTAACCCTCTGCAGGAGGTGTGCCTTTCATCGCCCTGAGGGCTGTAAGTCACCAAGGAAGTTACTCTTACTGTGTTCACTTTGGCTGGACCAAATCGCTGAGCTGTGCTTAAGATAAGGTGAGAATCCTCATAGTAAACAAAAATAACTGCTTTTGAAGTGGGGAAGAAGAGGGAGTGGGACCTAGCAGGGAAAGCACCCTTACACACATACAGAAACTTCTCTGTCAAGTTAGTAACGTGTGGTGGTTGTGTAGGCATGTAAATGTTAAAGATGGAGCACTTTGGAATTGTGTTTGTTGTCAGAAGCAGGGAAATGGGAAAGCTCTTTATTGTTCATGAGATACAGCCTCGTGCTAAGCTGAAAGCTGGTATAATAGCTCTGCTGATTTTCTTTGTGGTGTGGGATTTGCTGGTGTGTGGGCACTGCATGCAGTCAGCGAGGGCTGCCAGGAGATAGAGATGAGTGCAATAGGTGGGGAGCATATGGGAGAGCGCGGGGCTGATGGCCCGGAGTTCCCTTGGGCACTGAGATCATTTCTGGAGCACCGGATTTCAATGTAGAAACTGGTAGTTTTGTATATGGGGGTGGAGAAGCTGATGAGAATTTCTAGAGGGGAGATTTCCATCTGTTTTGTCCGTCAGCTTATTTTTAAAAACTTAAGATGTGATCTCTTGAGTTCATGCAAAATCAAAGCATCCCGAGTTTCTCCCAGTGTATTTCTGGATCTCAGCTTCACATTCATATCACATGAGCTCCTGGCAATACCTGTTTTAATAGTGTCTTTAAGTGTACTTGAGTGCACAGAACTGTTTTCATTCTTGACTCAGGAGGTGACCTATCTAATGAAAACTCCCAGTGATTCTAAATATGTAGCTAGTTTAAGACCCATGCTTATGTGCAAATGTAATAGAGGAGACTGAACATGTGGCCACATCTAGAAGTGAACTGCAGTCCAAGAGTGACGCATTTGCCCTAGATGAGTTGTGGCTCATCTCTTGCACTTCCAAATGCAGGCTGATGGCTTGTGTCTAGTGACTGGAATTTGTTTAGTGCACGGTGTGTTCCAGGCTGATGGCTCAGATTTTACCTCTCTGCTCTTCACTCCAGTGTTACACTGTGCTTGTTCAGCACAACTTGGCAGTGTGTACCTCGCTAGGAGGCTCCTGCCCTTGCTCTCTTTTCTCCTCTGGACTGTGACTTCATGCAGGGAGACCTGCCCTGGCCTTAGCAATGTATGCTCTGTTGTGATCCCACATCAGCAAACTGAAATAGCCAAGAATGCTTGTGTATTCCAAATGAATATATTGAAGAAACAGTCATAAACCTATTTGGGGATTTTATGCTTAATTTGCCTGTTGTTATAGAAAGTGGGCTGTTATTGATGCTTGTATGAAGCAGAGATGATATTAATTTAAAAAAAAAAAAGATGTTAATTTAAAAAGTGGGAGGGGGCTGATATTCCACAGACTTCAAAACAAAGTGACTTAAAAATTTTGGAGATGAAATGTGTTAATGCAGCTCCTGTGCCCTTGTGCTTTGTTTGCAAGCTGACTTGAACGCAGTGCCTCAACATGGGATATTTAAGTGCATGAAACATGAAACTGCCAGCTGGAAAACTCAGACGCAGCAGGTCTGGCTGCCTTCCTAATAATTTTTCACGAGCAGGCTGAGGAGGAGAGGCTCCTGCAGATGAGTTCAATGGAATGATTGAGTCAATAGAAGCAGTCTTGTGGTACAGAATCTCTACATGGATATCTGTGTCTGTATTTCTGTTCTGATAGCTTTAGCAAGGAACTGCTATCCCTGTATGTGCTGCAGAACTCCATTCAGTCCATGACCGTCCTTCTGATCTTTCTCTGTGTGTTTACTTCTGCAAATACACCAAGTGAAGTTGGCACGACCTTCACCTCGCAAACCAGTTCAGAGTTTGTAGATTGTGGTTTAACTTGAGTGCATACTTTATAAAACAGAAACGTGACAAATGGGACTTTAAACAAGTTCATAACCTCTAAACTTTTATTTTCCTTCTCAGTTCATTCTAGAAGGAGCTGTATCGTTTGCCTGATCTTAGTCTTAGAGCAAGAGGATTGCAGAGTCCAAGAATACATGCAGTGTAACAATTTTTCCTTATAAAAAGTAGTTCTTGTCTCCAAACAGGAGTTTAATGCAGTGGTGGGTGAGAACTGTGGTTTTATAGGCAGTCTCACTTCTCAGTCTACACCACACTTATCTTCAACATCTGCAGGACAGCTAATTCAATGCAGAAGACTACGTGAGAAGTGACTGCATAGTTTTGGGGTGAAGAAAAGTCTGCAGTTGTAACAACTCAAATGAAGCTTGGCTGCAGACTGATGAGTTACCTCTGAGTAGAAGAGTGGCCTCTGGGGGGGACAGAGGAGCAGCCTTCAAGCTCCAAGGGGACAGAGTCGTTCTCCATAAAGCATTTGTAGGTGTAGGTTGAAACGACAGGTTCAGAATGGGTAAGAGGAAAAACATTTTCTTTAATGGAGGAGAAGGGTCAAGCTGTGGGAGAGGTTGCACAGATGGATCTCCAGACCTCACAGCTGTTCCTGGTTTGAACAGGAGATTGATCTAACTGACCTCCTGATGTTGGGCCAGCCTGACATTTCTTTTAGTCCTTTTCACCCCAATTCAGTTTATTCTAATTTAATGGAAAAGTGAAGCCAACTAAATGATGAATAGAACAAGATCTTAGTAACATATGGTCTTTCTTTTTTTCCTTTAAATTTTAATAGAAAATGCTAGCAAAAAAGTCTTTCTGAAGTTTTTCTCCTGGAAAAGGGAGTACAGTTAGAATATTGGCAGCTCTTCTGCTGGAATGGCTGGGGAGGAGGAGAGGAAAGAACTGGAAACGTGATCCAAACCAAACTTAATTTCCTTCATTTTTATAATGGAAGATACACTGTGACTTGAATTCTTCAAGTTATTGTTAACGTTATCCGGAGAGCCCACTTTGCTGCAGGATGTGTTTTGCTTGGAATTTCAAATCCAAGAAGTGGAATGGGTCTTCTGTTGTTTTGGTTTGGCAATATAGTTTGAAAGCTCTTTCTTGTCCAGTATCTGCGCTTTTGCTCTTTCATATTTTTAAAGCAAAATTATGGTGCTTCCATTTCTCCACATATTCCTCGTGAATTCCAACTTTGATCTTTGTTGTAATGGCAGAATTCATAATATACAGGAGTTTGCTTCTGAAATAGAATTCCAATTCTGTAACTGTTACGAAGTGTTAATATGCTTAACTAATGGTTAATTAGTGGTTTAATTTTTCAGAAGCATTTATTTGCAACTTGATTTAAAGCCTGGGGAGGTTTTGGAGAGGTTTCTAACTCTTCTCTGAGCTCTTAGACCTATAGCTCAGAATTATGACTGCTGGATGGTCTTGTGATTCTTGTCATGCCAAGTATTTTTGAGCTGGTTTACTGCTAATGAAGTGTCAAGATATAAAAGATCATTGTTCTCTTCTGGAAAATGTTGTAAAATGTGAAGTATTGCATCTGCTTTTAATATTGTTATGGTAGTTCTGAAGCTATTCTTCCTTCCAGATTCTGGCCATATTTCAAGCCTAGCATTCTAGATAGAAGGGCAAGTTGTGCATGGCTGCTTCTCGTTTCTTTCCCAATTCGTAAAATTTGTCAAAAATATGTATGCTACCTTCTGCTTTTTTCCTTACGTACCAGGATGATTTGTCCTTAGCTGTGAAGCTGATTACTAAACCAGGAAGATATCCATAAGCACAAGGAGTATTGGGCAATCAGTTCTTATATAAACCCCATTTGACTTTTTTGTGGTTAGTTCTCTTAGCCTGATAAACCTTCTCTTCATTCTACTTCCCATGGATGTGCAGAACGCCAGGTCGTATCTTGAGAGACATTCATATGTCAAAAAAGGTGAAACAGCCATGTTTCAACTTTGTTTAGTTGTGAGGAATATGGAGGACGTGTGAGGTCTCATATGACTGCCCTTCAGAGCTGATGTTCTTTGAAAGTAATACAAATACGGCTTTTCAGGAGAAGGAACATTTGTTAATAGTGTGCTCCTTTCTCACACCACCATCCAGCTCTTACCCGCAGGAACTGGAGAACAGCAGCAGTGAGAAGGTGCGAGGTCGTGGTCATCTTTAATTTGATATCAAATGGACCAGAATTCTACATCTTTGACCTCAAAGGGGAGCATACCGCTGTCTCTTACATTTGACTCTATTCTTCTCATCCCACCATCTCACTTAATCTGTGTCCTTCTCAAAGCCAGAAGTGTGTTGCTGTGCTTGCAGGTTGTATCCTGATGCCAATCAATCTGTAAGGCACCAGAGTTCTGTGATCGCCCATCATTGTGGTCTCCTTGTATCAATCTATTATTTCACATCTGTGTGGAGAAAAACTCATCTCGCATGAGATTCCTGGAACTGATATATCAGTCTCTTCCCTTCTTCTTTCAAACTTATTAATAAAATAGGGTGACTTAAAAAAAAAAAAAAACCAAAACCAACCTTTTTTTCCCCTGTGTTATGCTAATAATAACATTTCCTTTTCCTGTAGTGCTACTATTTATAAACAATAACATGTTTATATATATTTATATATCATCATTTCTTCTCAGGAAGTTAGCTGCAACTTGCAGCGAGCTATTGAGGTAGCCAGCTTACCTTATGTCTTTGATATCCTTTCCTTTTGGAAGAGTGAAGAGGGGAAATGATGAACTGATGCCTCTTCCTAACCTGGGGGAAGTGGGGACACATCTTTCTTCTTGTGGAGTAAATCTGGACTGTGCAGAGGCTATTTATTTTTTGTGCACAATTAAATTTTCAGATGGTGGAGAATGAAATATTGTCTCAGAATCTTAATTTTCTTTCGTCTCAGCAAGAATAGAAAGAGATTGTTCTCAAGTTTTGGCTCTCTGTTTAGTCACCCTAGAAGAAATCCTGAAAACTAAGGCATGATTTTTAAATGAAATCATGTACTTTTATGTTGTTTGCAAGTTTTGGGGGGTAGGATGCAAATTCAGCATGCAAAGTACTGGCTTTAGTTTGCTTACAAACACTGATGACAGGAGAGTGAATAGAAACACAAGTACTGCTTCTGAAAATTAGCAATCTGGCTAATTAAATCTCGTGGCTTATACAGGTTTTGGAGTGCTGCAGTTGTTAATTTGGTTTTCAACTAAGCATTGGAGGTGTGCCATAAATTTATGACCAACTTCTTAATCCATCTCTTCTTAATGGGTTAACTTCTTTACCCATTTCTTTGCTTTGAAGGACAGTGGTCTGGGCTAGAGCCAATGAGAAGTCCTCTGAGATTTCTGGATTCCAACCTGTTGCCCTAGAAACTTGTAACCATGAAAAGCTTCTGTGTAATAGAGACTAGTTTGATTTGTAAGAGTGGATTTCTTGTAAGCTCGATTCCTTTATAAACGTCTGAAGGAGAACAAGTGAGCTGAAGGATAGGCTGTGCTATTGGCATATCTGACCATAAACAAACATAAAAGCTGAGCTTTCTGATCCAAATCAGTTATTAAAAAAAAAAAAAAATGGGAAAATTGTCACATCTTTGAAATGAGTGCAAGATTTATTGTATGCAATTGTGGTTTATGTTTTGATTAATGAGTTGAAGAAGTCTAGATCTAAAATTCCAGTATCCTTATTGCAAACTGAATAACCAATCTGTGCTTTTCAAACACACGGCTTTTATTGCAGTAATTAAGGGTGATAGAAGAGATTGGAATTTGGGAAATGATGGTGATTCTGATATGGCAAGCAGAAGGCAAGTCTGGCTGTCACATAACCTGACCTTTGTGCTTGCATATCAAATTATATGATCCAGTTTTATTGTAGAGAGCGTATTGGCAGTAAGAAGTTTCAAACATCAGCTTGACTGAATTTTGAATCAAAAGCATGGTGTGGGTCTGCTTGCTTGGGGTGATAAATGAATGGGCTTGGAAGCTGTGGCACTTCTCAAGTATACTGGAGACAGTCCCAAATGTGTTCCTAACAGAAATGTTAAGCTGTAATTTTGCCATGGATAGAGACAGGTAGATAGCTTAGAATGTTTATAATGGGAAATGATGTGTGAGAATGTTTTAAGCACTCTCTAAAACCTACCACCTGTTTCCTCAGTGCTGTCAGCAGCCTTTGAAGGATGCTTTCGCTCGACTTCGTTAAACATCCCAGACCCAGAATCCCACTGACTG
>PPHD01024282.1:0-12173 GCA_002909625.1 Bambusicola thoracicus
TCAACTACAGTTTGATGATTCTCGTCTTCTGTGACGAGCTGCCAATAAAATGCTAAATAAAAACCTAAAGGGCTTTACTAAACAATGAATATCTAGTAAAGCCTGTCTTCTGTCTTTTTAATTATGGAATCAAATATGTGATCTCAGACTCTCTTAGATCTATTAGATCTGGTGAGGATCTATTATTTTTCTGGTTTCCATTAACCCCCAGGAATTTGGTTTTTTTTTTACTAATTTTCTCCAGAAGTGTAACAGATTGCTTAAAGGAAACGTTGCCTTTGTTTTTGAGGGACTAATCACACCCTGACAGGTAACATTAAGAATTGTTTTTCTTTTATGTTTGAATTTTCTATATTATAGTGAAATGATTTTCCTGGAGATGAATGATTTTCTCTGTTCGTAGTTTGTACTTTAGGCTACAGTATACTTTAGGCCTATAATTACACATTATTGAATTACAACAAACAAACAAACAAACAAACAAACATAAAAGGCCCTTTATCGTCTTAATGTAAAAGAGAAATAGGATAATGTGCTTTAGAAAGGCCTGTGTGTTGTTAGGTCTAATAATACAAGTTGCCTGCTAAATCACTTTTGGATTCCACTTATGGACAGAATTTACAAACAAATCATGCATTGCTTCAGAGCGTACCATTTCAGCCTGGGAGATGTTGATCACTCTTCGAGTAATTAGATTTGCTAACATGAAAGTGGGTTGAAGTACTGGCCTCTAATAAGAAATTTGTAAGTTGCCTTTTTTCCATCCTGTGATTTTTCCAAGCTGACCTTCTCAATTGTCTTCTCTCTATGTATTGATCAAGCTGAAGAGCTGGTATGCCAGAAGTGATATTCAGGTTGGAGGTGTTCTTACTTGTCTCAAATAAAAGAAAAAAGAAAAGCATCGACAGGCATGCCTAAATTACATTTGTCTCACTATCAGAGCACTAAATCATGTGATCTCTGTGTAGAGTCTGAATAAACAAGCTTTAAGAAAGGTTTTTCCAGGATTTGAAGGGATTGAAAAAATCCCCTTATTAGCTGCAGAACATTTGGGATATAATTCATTTCATCAACTTTTGCTACCCAAAAGCCAAGTGTCTAGCTAAGCAAGTTAACTTGGCTCCCCACGTTGTTAATGGGGAGAAAGTGGTTTCTTCTCTTCTCCAAATGGGCACTTAAAATAGATGGGTTGAATTACCCTCTGAAGATTCTGCACTCTCTCCATTAATTAGAGAGAGATTCTTCAGCTCTAACTTCAGTGTCTAAAAGTTAGATTTCAAAGTCTTAGTTAAACTCAGGGTATCAAATGGGGAAAATAACATTTCCAGGGAGTGGTCCATCCTCTTCTACCATAGGCATTCATGGCAGAGCAAATGAATCTATGAAGGAAGCCTAGGGTGACAGACATCTAACAGAAAAGACAGGTTAGTCTAGACAGCTAAAAGTAACTGAGATGACATTCTCCCTGGTTACTTGGACAGCAAGTTAGTCACAACAACTGTAGAGCAGTGTATCTGCTCTCAAAGGAGAGTGGGGCTACAAATCCGTCATGTCATAGATGTGCTGGTGATCTCTGATTGCCTTTTCTCCCGATTTCATTGTGAGCAAAGCTATGTGATTCTTCAGAATATGTTTGAGAAATGAAATGCCTCTGCAGGATGTCTCTGCAGCAAAGCCTTCTGCAGAGATGAGACTCTTGAGTGCTATGCCTTTGGAGGCTTTCCACACTCAGTCTGCAGGATTAGACGTCTACAGAGGTGGGGCTGTTATTTGCAACAAGAGTTTCTGAAAGAAAATACAGTATTTCCTAAGTGTTGAGGGATGCATTTTCAAATTATTTTTCATGCAAAAGCAAGGAGTAGGGGATCCAATGAACTGCATCGTTCAAGATGGACACTGTTCCCCTTATTAGCAAATGATGTTATTCTGCATAATATTCTTTGTTCTTCTCTACCATCAGGTGATTTTCTTGTAACTCACACTTAAAGACAAGCTGATATTTAGCATCATTGTTGATTTCAGTATGTTATTTTGGGGAGGAAATTCTCAATTATTTATTATCACTGAGTCACTGCAGCCTAGTCCAATTGCAAATCTGTTTCTCTAGGTTTGGCTTTGTGAGTAAATTACTTCAATATCAAGTAGAGTGCAAGTTTGCAGCTACTATACTGTAATTGTTTGTGTGCATGTGCTTGTATTCTGACAGATTGGAGAGTTTGGCACTAGTCATTCTACCCACGTTGTGAATATTATTAAGCAATTGTGAAAGTACTGGAAGACATATTGAATGATTTTTTTCCTCTCTTTTTTCTTTCTCTCTCTCTCTTTCCCTCTCTCTCTCTCTCTCTCTTTTTTTTTCCCCCAGCAGAATTGCCCATGGAAAATCATGAGGCACAAATATAGAAAGCATGTGCTGCCTTAAATGTCCCCAGTCAATTGATGGGGACAGATACAAGCTGAATAATAGCCATGCAATGGGGACACGTGATACAAGGTAGAACTGTAACAGTGAACTTAAGTTCTTCCATCTGCCAGCTTACCCCCTTTCTCACTGTAATAAGAAGGTTTGTGTAATGAAAGTGTAATAAGTAGGTTATCCATAGGACTTTCCCAAAGGTCATAAAGGCATACATTATGGGCTTTCTGCTAGAGTTTTAATCAGTTCTGGCCTTGATCTCATTGCATTCAGTTTCCATACATCTCCTCCCATAATCACCTCTTGGGATGATACTGGCTGTAACCCAGAACAAGAAACAAACAGAGACTAGCGATGTCTAGAAAAATGCAGTGCTAAGAGTTAATTCAATGTCGTTGATACTACTAAGCATTAATCCTTTTTAGGGAATTTTCAATGAAGCTTGTGCATATTATTTTTTCTTCCTTTGTTTGCACTCTGGTTGCTAAGGAGAAATAAACATAAGATACATACCAGATTAGCACCCTAAATTCAGACAGCAGGAGACTAGGGCATAGAGCTGCACAGAACTTTGAGAGGCAGGAGAATTTCTTCCTTATTATGTTAAAATGACTGGAGATTTCAATTTCAGAGCATCAGCAACAGGTTATGTATAAATAAGACCCTTTGGGGCAGGTGGTTTTTGTGTTTCTTTCACATATTTGTCTATTTGTTGCCCTTTACCTAATGATCCACTCTTTTTAACTATCTCCAGCTTTTTGGCTTATATGTTGAACTTCTGCCTGAATGATGATCTGTCCCTGACTGAGGCTTACATCATCTCTTGTTCCATCAAATACACTTTCAACTTCAACTTATAGTAGGGAAAATAACAAGGCATAATTAAGTATAATTGTAGCATGATGGGGAATTACAGTAGAGACCACTGGAATTCAGTCACTGTTTCTCCATACTCCAGGTGAAAAGAGAAGATCTGACACATAAGAAGAAAAAAAGGAGAAATTACTTTCAAGAAAATATCTGGCATGGAGAAGTAGCATGCAGAATTGGTTTAGAGGGGCATTATTACTATCTCCAGGAAACAGGAAGTGATCCTAGGGAGAGAGCTATGTCCATGTGATACATTTGTGCACATTTATTCTAGTGGCTTTGCTATTGCACTTCTGGGTACAACTTTGTTGCAGGCAGGTGTGGTGGAGGAGGGTAACAGATGGAAAAAAAAAGGCAGAAGGAAATGTGGGAGAAATTTAAGGAAGTTTTTATCTGTTAGCAGACTGAAAGGAATTGAAGGCAGCCTACAAATCTCCCAGAGGCAATTTGACAGTCAGGTGTGAGTTTTATGCTATCTATAGCAATTTTATCAAGAAAAGTAAATTTCACAAGAAAATAGCTGAACCTCTGTATACACAGAGCAAATTAAACACTTGAAACAGCACAATATTATGGTTGGATTATGTTTTAAAAGCAAAGAAGCAACATGAAAATAATGAAAGCTGAAAAATTATGAAATTATGATAGCATTATGAAAACTTTAGAACTCTATACAATTGACTGAAATAATTATTAATGGCAGCACTGTGTCTTGGAGAATTGTATGAAGTCCGAACTTCACATTTTAAAGAGAAAAACGAGTGAGTCTTGAATAGCAATATTGAATGAAATCAGAACTAAAGGAGAAGCTCAAATACAATATGATAGAAACTTAGCTTACAGGTTATCTTTTTATTCATACACTGATGTCTCAGCAGAAACAAGGTAGCCATGCTTGGAGCTTTTTTTAATCCCGAGAAAACACTGCAGAATACAGACTGTTTAATAATATAACGTTCAACATGATTTTTCATTCACATAATTAAATAAATAAAGAGAACTGTAGTCTGGTTTTGAAGATAAGCTTGAATCCGAACCAGCCATAAACAATTGCTGTCATTTTGAAGTCTTTGAACACATAATATGAAGCGGTTAACTTCATATCACTAATGACTTGAAGTGATTTAGTAACTGAAACCTAACAGTACTTATCCAAATAGTCTTACTCTGGCCATTTGTAACTGAAGAAGCCTAATATCTTGGTAAAAAATAATATTTAAAAAAATCCTCAAGCTGACCTCTCAGTTGCAAGGAAGCATCAGAACTGGAGTTGCTTTATCTTCTGTTCAGTGTGTTCTTAAAAACAGACAGACAGTTACTATTCACTGAACAAGACAGAGAAATCAGGAAAAAAATTGCTATATTACTCCACTTTTGAATGCCTGTGGTCCCTTTGTTATCAGGTGGTGCTCTATCACTAGATAGACATAGGGCAGATTTAAGGCCTGCAGGTTTCAGTTATGTTTCTGAGGTATTATTTCCTGATGTTAGCTTTGATTTCACTTGTGCCAAGAACAGAAGATGCACATATTTTGTGAATAGAACAGATTTAAAAGGAATATGCCAAGCCACTATATCATTCACAATCAAAATTCAATACACTCTAGAAAGCCTGTACTTTATTTTGACTGTTTGTAAGTCTAGATAATATATGGCTGCAGTAAGAAAACCAAAACAAATGTCAGATTTTTTAATTCAATTCCAGGCAAACAAAGCCTGTTTCAGACTGTATCTAAAGCTATGGCAGAAGCTGTGTTTATGGTGCAGAATCACCCTAAGAATGTTATGTAAACTCATGGTCATTATCAAGGAAATTTATCTTCTGCTTTCCATGAGGTGCGACACTGTTAGGAGCTTGGATGTATTAATACGTTTTATCTATAGGAAGAGACCTTTTAGGTGTAGGCCATTACATTTAAAAAGACAGCTGTGTTGTGACTGTCTAGGGAATGTATACGATTACAGTTAGTGCTGGATGTACTCTGACAAAATCATTGAATAACCTGATTATATGTATGAGGAAGTCACTATCTGCTATCAAGATGGACTTGTACCTCACAGAAAGACCCTGAATAGTCATTGAGCTTGAACTGATCATACCGGTCTAAAAAACGTATCAGGCTACCAGGATGGCAATAAAATGAAGTGATTTTCTCCTTCCCATCTGAGAAGCAACTTAGTGTGAAACATGGAAAACAGCTGTAGATAATAACACTCTTAAAAACAAACTACCTTCCTCTTGTCTGCTCTTCCCTAAGAAATAAGGAAGAGAGGAAGGCTGTAAAGAAGAGTAACTTGGAGAAGATAAATTCTAAGTTCTTCTCTTCACAAATGCATAGAAACCATATGCAGGAGAGGTACAATTTTATAGACAAAAAAATTGTAGATTTTTTTTTTTTTTTTTTTTTTTTTTTTTAGAAGAGACAAGATTAAATTAAGGAAATGACTAAGTGTAGATAAAGGGACAGAGAGTCAGTACTTCAGAGGCCTCCAGAAGAAGTCCTTAACTGCTCAGATGTCTATGAATTTTTGTCAAACTGAAGTAGGAAAAATCATTTGGAATTTTAGTAGGTGTGTAGACTGCATGAGTTTAAATGCAAAATATTAATGACTAAGAACTCATTAAGTCTTTGTGTCTGCTTACTTTATTACCTGTTTGTGAGGATGGAAATAGTAAATCCATAGCTTTGAACATGGGGATAGCACAAAAGTAGAAGTGTCAGTGGTATAGTGATGGTCAAGAAAACCATGTGGTCTCATTGCTGTGAGACGTTTTACTTGTCCTTCTCTTCCAGAGAAGCCATGGAGACCATGGGAAGCTTAGGAAGAGATGGACCTATGTGAAACTAAAATATATTAGCCTGATAAATTTTCTGCTGGAGACATCTACTAGAGTTGTGGTATGTGTTTAATTTTATGCACAGTGAGTACTTCCTGGAAAGACAAACCAAGACAGTGCATATGTCTTTGCGAGACAGATTCCTGAATTTAAAGTAGCACTGTGCTAGAACCTTAAATGTATATCTGCCCATCAGACGTCAGTAAAATAGTCATGTCTGTCAGCATCTTCTTGATTTACAGCTTTAAATATGTTCACTTATTAGAAATACGATAATGGTGGCAATAGGTTGCCCTACTGTTAGAAGTGGTGCTAATCTCTGATGCCAATACCACTTACTAGATTTAGGTATATCAAATTAGATTTAGTCTATCAGTTAACATAGCTGTCTGTAGACATACACATTTCCTTAATAAATCTAAATTCTTGAGAAAATGTTTGAAATAATGCTTGGAAAAGTAGCAAGGTGAAGACATAGCTTTAGAGAGCAGTGAAGAACAAGTGAGTTTGACACCTGTGTAGTTTAGGTTATTGCTAGAGGGTGGAAATTTAGTTCTTATGAGCCAATGAGGCTTTTGTCGTGGTATTTCAATCAGCTATTCACAGGTGGCGTGCTATTGTAACTGCACTCAAAATAGCATCAGCTTTTTTTAAGCCATATGATAATTGAAAATTTGGCGCTCAAATACTTCAGCTCATTCGACTTTCAGCTTGCTCAATGGAGTTAGTTAAAGGAAGCACAATATGCTGATCCTCTGGCAATTGCACTGGAGCTTTTGTGGCTGAAAGTAAGCTTTAGAAAGAAAAGCTATACATAGCATAGCTGCATATCATTTGGAATACCACTTTTCTTACCATGTATGACATTTGCACGTGACATTAGCTGCAGTGCTGATGCTAAAAGAATAGCACTAGGGACATCTCTTAGCTAGGGTCTTTGGCACTGCTGAGGCAGTACAGTAGAGGCTTTTGATTTTTGTTCTCTACATGTCATTGCTTTTGGGCTATACATCAGGAATCCCATTCAGTTGCTTGTGGGTAGTTAAGATCTTGAAGTTCGCTTTTTTAAAAAAAGCCGCTTGTGTATGTGTACCCTATATAGCTTGGGTAATTAATATTTCATGCATTTTATCAACTACTTACATTGGATGAACTGAATGGGATTTTTCCCAGTTTAAATCAATAGGAATATATATTTTTTTGTATCTTTCAAAGGATAACTAGGCCACAGAAAGGCCATTTTTCTTATAGAAAATGTGCAAGGCACCACTTTTTGGCAATTGTAGTATAGACATTCATCTTAGAATGATTTATCTAAAATAACCGAAGACAGTTTTCTTGGAAAGATAAACAAACATAGGAATATGTCTCTTTACACTGCTAAACCTTGGATAATAATTTGTTTCAATTTATAAGTAGATAGTTATTGCTACCAAATTAGATTGTGCTAGTTTTGTGAATTGACTTTGAATTAGTGCACATGAGTACGTGATAATCAGAGCAGTGAGAATTCATGTGTTTGAAAAATGGATTAGTTAGTGCTACAAATCTGCTTCTTAGGAATTTGGCCGAACAAAACCTTCAAAAGCTGTTGACTTCCTTAAATCAGAAGATGAAAATGTGAATCAGACAGTTTGTAAGCTAGTGAAAAATGTGGTCAGCTGTTTATCTTGGAGCCAAAAGTTAATGCCAAAAACCTGAAAAGCTATTTGAAATGAGGCAATACTGGTTTCATTTTTACTTTGTTTCTTCAGACTACTTCACAGGCAGAAATCATTTCTCCAAGGCCTCGCTACCAAAGCTTTATCTGGAAAGGAAGGAGGGGTCACATGTATTTCAGAATGGTTCAAAAAATGGTTGGTTCACCACTACCAAAATCCTGTATAAGCTTGCATTTCCAAAGCTGTAACTGTGGCTTCAGTAACCTTACTGTTGCCTCTGACCTTTCCCATTGTACACTATAGCGCTTTTAGCAGACATCTGTTTTTAAAGGTTGAGCTCTTCTTGTACAACCAATATAAAATATTCTCTAAACATAGGATTTTCTTCAAATTGAGAAAATTTCATGCGTTGTTGAAAAATGTTTTATCTTCAGTGCTGCTGTTCTATAGTTACCCATCAATTTTATGGTACTTTGATAAATTTTTGCTCTCTGAGAGATTGGCTGGGAAGATTCCAAGGCAGAATGTTGGTTGAACCTTGTCTTTTGCATACTTTTTTTGGAAGAGCATTTTAAAAAACCTAAATATCCTTATCAGGCCATTTCTGTGAATACTTTTACCAACAGCTTCTCTTGAGTAGATTGCTGTGAAAACAACAAAAAAAAAAATGTAGAGGTCTTTTTTTGAGTCCTTAGTGCTTTTGTATCGCTCAATTTATCTTTCTAGTAGTCCTAAGGAATGGAAATTTAATTTGAGAATTCAGCCTCAGGCTCTTCCGGATGTATCAGCTTTTTCCTATTCGTTCATTCCAGCACCCATGAGTCAGGGCACCAAATGTTCCCAGTGAGGCTGCTTCCAGTGCATAGCTGAAGTTGCAAGCACTTAGTCACAGATGAAAGAGACATGGATGAGTATCTATGTAGCATCCGATGTGCAAATGGGAAGGAACTTTCCCGCCATGAGATGACTGAGGAAAGAGCTCAAACAAGATGGCAAGGAACAACAATATGCAGAAGCTAAAGTGAAGCAAACAAATAGTGGATAGAAATATTAAAGCACTTATATTCTTTGATATTGTATTCATTTCACTGTCAAATTCTGAGCAGTTGCTAGTTTTCTTTAAATCACGTTATGATTCATATTACTACTGTATTACGATTGTCTTAATTAAAGGACTTAAAATTTTGTAAAGGTTTCTTACAAATAAAAGGGAAACTAAGTGTGAAAAATATTTTTTTAAAGGAATTACTACTTCCAGTATTTAAATGAATTCAGTCATTATTTGACATCCTCTTTCTCAGGATTATATTTGAATAGATGATTATGCACTCTGATTTTTCCACTTTCATTGAAATTCATTTTTTTGTAAACATAATCTGTAATACAGATTCCATCAAGATGCAAGATGAAGATTTACAGACAGGAAGGAAAAAAAAAAAACCCACAAAATCCAACCTATTCTAATTATTGAGATAATCAGAATATTCTTGCACTGATTTTATTTGCTTGGTTAGTTCAATTCCTTTCATGGAAGCATCTAAAATAATTGATTTTTCCATCTTAAAAAAATTAACTTTGTCTATAGTTTTAGGCAGTTATTTAGCATTTAAAACTATATCTAATAAACTAATGTTAAACATGTATATGAATGATGCTCGTCAACAAAAGTAATGAAGCAGAGAAAGAAAAATGTTATGATTTATTAGATCAGTGTATAGTAAAACTCATATCATTAGGTGTGCCTTAATTTTGCACAGATAGTCTGTGCTACAACTAATTGGGCAAAGTATTAAAAAAATGTATAAACAATGTTGAAGAAGATTCATTGGTAATATCACATTTACAATGAGTTTTAAATGCAACTATATCTCTTGAGTAATGACAATATTTTACATTTTTGATCTGGTCTTTAAACCAGAATTCAAATTATTACTTAGAGTTTTGCGACATAACTGTAGTTATCTTTCTTTTTGGCTCAAAAATGCAAATTCAACTCTTAAAAGAGTTGAAGTGCACCAGTACACATAAGTACTGCCTGATGTAACATACTTTCCTGCATCACATGATGCAGCTGCATTTACTGTGCAAAATGCTTTATTTCTCCATGCAGTGTCCACCATTTTCCACATTTTATCCTTGAAGAAAATAGATATTATAGGGTGAGCTTCTGTATTAGAACCTACAGTGATAGAGGTGTAGTCTGTGATGACCGGGAAGGCTGAATTAACACTGACAGCTCTCATACCTGATCCTGGAAAAAGTTACAAGGATTCTATATAGTGAATTCTGGCATGCTGAAATCAGACAAGAGGAAAGGTGGTGCGAGGTATGGCTGAAATCCTGTCTGACATCTGTCAGGACTGTCTGCATTCATGAAAAATGGAACTGTGTGCCCAAAATCTGGGCCCTGATTTTTGTGACATGACCTCTTTTTTCAGTGGTAGGCCTCTTCATTCAAGAAGCCAGGGCTTTAGGCTTATTTCGTCCTCAGTACTCTTTGCCTACAATTTAACCAGTAAGGTAAGGATTTCTACAGATGAGTATTCCTTAGTGCTCCTGTTAAGTCTGGACTACGTTGCAAACAGAAATGAAAAATTCATGGATCCACATGGCTTTACCCTGAAGTTGGTAGTTTTGATTTGGATTCCCTTCCTAGGTCATCTCCTTCTGGTCTCATGGAGTTTCCATTTCCTGACTGTACTGTGTTCTGTAGCGCAGTCGCTGGTGCTATCCTGGAATATAATGAGCACAGGCTCTACTCCCTTCAAATTCAGAGCGCCTCAGCACTGGCATCCATTTCCTCATCAAATACCAGGTTATCATGTATTAAAGGTATAGTGAGACTATGGCATCTTTCAGTAGAGGTCTTTGAGGTCTTACTGACTTATTTTGGTATGAGCTAAACTAGCATAAACAGTTACTTACAGTACTTGGACAGGTGCCTGTTTTCAGGAAGAGGGGAGCTTCACTGAATGTCCATAATAGCACAACTTTTGACAAGTGGGGAGGTTTTACTGAAAACTATAGGTTTTGAATCTCTCACATCCAAGCAAGCATTCTTGGATTTGTGTACTAAACACAAACTTCTGAGTTGTGTGTGACTTACACCCTGGATTAACCTTTCCAGTGAGAAGTGTGTGGGGAGTGATTAATGATAGTGATTATGTAAATTATTATAAGTTTAGAATTGATAATTTAATACTTTGCTTTTCTGTGTTTGCTGTTCAAAACTTCAGTAATATGTTTTTAGATTTTTATTTAAATCAAAATGTTGTGAATGTAATTAAATCATCTTTTTGAGTAAGTAACAAGAGTAAGGAATTTTTCAGGCATGCAGTGAGTAAATAAAAAGTAGCTGACTTCAGGACATGAGGAAATGAGATACAGAAAGGGAGAATGTACATAAGTTACCAGGACACAGCTTAAGTCTCTCAAGGCCCACTTAGGCATTAGACTTGTTAAAGGTAGGCTGAAGTCAATTGAGAACAACCAGCACTGGGATGTGCATCTTGTCCTCATCAGAAACACAGTCTCTGCCTGGAGTCTGTTGCAGCCTCCTACAGATATTCTCCTCAGCCAGACAAAACCAGCAGTTTTTCTTACCTGTAAACTCATCTCCTCTGGAGATCTGTGGTGACTCAGGTATGTCTATAATGACAATCCATGATTTATTTCCTCATCCACCTACAGTCTGCAAAAATTTGGAGCAGACAGGATAAAATTTAATGAGAGACCAAGTCATATATTTCCTTAATTTAGCTTAATTTCTTTATTCCTTGCATTCTCTTCTTATTTGGAAAATTCAGTCTATGCAGTACAGTCCATGTGTGTGATTATGTCTGCACTGTATTTTAGTGCAGGTGTATTCTAGCACAAAAGCAAACAGAAATCAGAGAAAAACCAAAAGAATCACACAAGACACTCAAGATAGAGACTACATTAATTTTGAACCAGAGAAAGACTGTAAAGCCACAGCCTGTCAACAGCATGCTTCACACAGTAAAGAACAAAAGGGTGGGCAAAAGTTTTACTGAATACTGAACAATTAGTGATGTGAGAAACAGTCAGATTCCTTTCTCCTCTAGAGGAGCTGATGAAGTTTAAGGAGGCAGCTTCCATTCTCCTTAGGTCAGTTATGTCCCAGCAGCAAGACAGGACACTCATTCAACATATGGGGTGGAACAGAACTCTGAATCCCCAGGCTCAAGCATCATTCTTTAAGCCGATCTTTTTCTAATGGTCCAGGTAGCTACATTTATTTGAAGACTTTTTTACCTATTGAGAAGAATATTTATGAAGAAATGAGAAAAAAACTTTGAAAGAAAACAGGTACAATGAAAGCTATCAAGTAAAACTCCGGTCTTCAGAAAGGGCAAGAAGGAAGACC
>PPHD01024283.1:0-12173 GCA_002909625.1 Bambusicola thoracicus
ATGGAAACGTCACTATTTGCTCTCCATTAAGTACCGCAATCATCCCTCCTCCATCCACCTGGGCAGTCAGGGTCCTGCTTTTTACCTGCAGACACACCTGGCTTCAGCACAGCTCTGCATTCAGTGCAGGTCCTGGTTTTCCTTCTCTGCACCGGGGCATGGGAAGAGATGGAGGAGCTCTCGCATCCAGCTGAGCAGGGAGCTTTGGGGCACTGAGAAATGGGTGGGTGAGAAAGCAGGAGTTGGAAGTGGTTTCTCCCTTGTAAAACTGGAGCTGGATCCGTTTTGCCTTTCACTCTGCCTCTTGTTTTGACAAGACACATTATGGACATACACAGCATTGGTTTGAGGCTTTTCTTTTTTTCCCTCCTCTGTTCCGTGAGGAATATAAAGCGTGATTTTTGCTCTCCCTCCCACCCTTTCCTACCGTGTAGCTTTACAAATGTTTCCCATTTGTTAAAGTGACACCGTGACAAATCCTCTCCTCTTTCCCAGCTCCATCACTTTCCCAAAAGTTGAGAAAGTTTCAAGGAGCTGCGGGTTTAAAAGAGGAGAATGAAAGAAGAAGAAAACGCCGATTTTTCTTGCATCTCTGCAAAAGGCAAGAAAAGAAAATCCTCCCATCCCCACGCAGCGGGGTGTTTGAGGCCAGTGGGGAGATGCTCCTCTGAACATCCCAGCTGGGACTGCTGAGGTTATGGTTTGCCTTCCTCACCTCCTGCTGCAGCTGTGCACAGAGCAGTGCGTGGCTGTGCCACCGGCTCTCAGCGGGGAAGCAGAGCTCAGAGCTGGCAGACAGACAGAAGCGGCTTCTCATCACCTTGCAGTCGGCCCTGACCCGGTGTGCAGACTGTCAGCGGGGGCCAGCCGGCTGCTCTGCATTCGTTCCCCCTGCACCTTCAAACATCTCCGTTGTTCTGTTCCAGTGCAAAAGCAACCAAGCTGCCTGACATCACTGATGACCGGCGGGGGGTCAGGAGCTGCAGAGAGGTCATTTGAAAAGCTCCTCCTTGCATCTCAGCTCTCTTATTGGCTGTGCAAGTGACACAGGGGTGGCAGAGCCAGCTTGCTTGGCTTTATGTCCATGGGTGGTTTCCAGTGGGGCTCCATGCAGGAGGACCTGCTCAGCATCCCACAGGTGAGGGACCTCAGCCTGGCTGAGAACACACACGCACCCTGCCAAGGTATCTGCCCCTGCAGAGCTGGGAGGTGCTGCATCCCTCATGCTGTTGTGCAACCATTCTCCCCACGAAATGCTGCCAGTTTGGGACTGTCACTGTGACAATCTTTTCATCATGCAAAATAGGCCCCATTGCCTGCCTGGCCCTCTGTCTCATTTGACTGCCTGCTGTATCTATGCACCGGAGACTGTTGTGAAGAAATCCTTCACACCCACCGGTTTAATAATCCCCTTGAATATGGAGTGGATTCTGCCTGTGCAGCCTTGCAGATCTGCTTATGAATAAATTATCTCTGCTTTGTGAGGCTAAATACATCCACACGCTCTGGAAGCATTCGTAATTGCATTTGAAATGTAATCATACTTTCGATGGGAGCGCGTTTGTTGCTGTTATGTTTTATTTTTCTCCTTTTCATTAAAAAAAAAAAAACCCAAACACCTGGAGTTTTTTTTCCATCCCAAGTTAATGACCGCTAGCGGGAGCCTCGCTGCTGTTTGCTGTGATGATGGTGGTTTGTGGATGAGGATGTCTGTTACTCCTCGCCCTGCATGGGCTCCTCTGTGCTGCTCCTTGCACCACTCAGTGCCAAATGCTGCCTGGGGGGCGATGCTGGTGGCTGCACAGTGAGCCCCAACATCACCCACCCAAACCCTCAGCCCCTGTTTGTACCTTCCATTCGGCCCCTGCAGCGCTGAGTCCAGACCTGGCAGAAAGGCATCGCTTTCGGATGCTTTGCCTTCATAAGAGGCTTTTGTGCTTCTGCCCAGCTGACTTGGCTTGTGGTGTTGGGGAGCAGCATCATATGAGGATTCCTGTTTTGGGCTGAGTTGTTTTGTTTCTGCTTCAGGAACCTCATGAGTTCTTTTCAGTTCCAGGCCAGTGGTTGAAGTAGAAGCGGGGATACCTTACAGCCTTTCTAATCTGCGTGAAGGTCCTCAATGCAGTGCCATTAGGAATTCCACAGCACAGATGTCTCTCAGTGCAAAAATGCTATCCTAGGCCTTAGAAAACAGTGGCAAATTTGGTCGAAAATAAGAAACCTCCAAAACCTGTTGATTTAAATTAATGAGCATCACCCAGTGGAGTAATGTTCCACTGAACAAATGGCTGCACCTTAAGGGCAGAGCACTCACGCCCCATGCATGAGACCTTCTGCAGCTCATCCCCTGCATCACTGCATGGTCTCCAAAGCCCATCTTCCAGACCCAGGGCCACGTGCAAGTCGTCCTGGCTTCCAGGTGTGAACGAGTCTGCTCAGCTGCTTTCCATGGGCCCAGCTGACAGTTCACGGTCTACAAAATCCCTCCTGCTGCTAATCAGCTCTTTTCGAGTGTGCTCACAGTGCAGCGTTTTCATTACCTTTCCAGCCAGTGCTTCTGCTGGGAAACCCCCTCTGTGTGGTGCCTTCCCCGGCTGTCTCGCCTGGCAGCACAGTGCTGCAGTTTCAGTAATGTGCTGCAGTCACTTGGGTGCACTTAGCGATTTCCTCTCTGTGGTGCTTCCTACAATCACTGCTTTTTCCCAAAAGCGGCTCAGGAAATTGATCTGCTCCAAGGAGGGGCAGAGGTTTCCTTGCCAAGCAGAGCGAGGAAGGGTTTGCCAGGACTCGAGGAGCAAATGCTGCCTCCTGCCTCAAGTGCTGCCCTTGGGCTTCTGATGAGATATGCCAGACAGCTGCCACTGTTCCTCAGGTCTGCATCACTTCAGGGCTGTTCTCAAGTAGGGTTTTCCTGACTATACGTGCACGGATGAAGTGTATTGGATGCTGACTCTTTAAGAGCTTACAAATGGACCTTGCATACTTGTTCAGATGTCTGTGTACCTTTTCTGTAGGCATTTACCCACAGCCTTTAATTTCTAAGGGAGCTCAGGTTTATCAGTGCACTTTCATCCCACCTGTGTGATCCGGATGCATTGGTCCTGCCACCATTCCTGGCTCTGCTCCTCCTTGGGCTCAGTCCTGGCTAGCAACCACATTCCTGTTCCTGCAGTACAACTTGGCTCCGTGCAGGGCAGGCTCAGCAATCCAGCATCAGCAGGTAGGAGGTGGCTGCTCTCACATGGTTTGCTTCAGTCTTCATGCTGTTCTTCCTTACTCTTGCTTTATTTCTGACTCCGGAGATCAGCTGTATCTCCAGCTACATTTCTTTGTTCAGAGCAAAGGAGAAGGGTATATTAGCATCTTTCTCTGCCAGGTTGGAAATGGTAGTGGAATTGAGCCTGATTAATTTAAAAAAACAACACTCCCTTATGCAATGAGAAGGGTCTAACTGAAACTTTTGGCAGAGGAGATTGTTCAGTGCTCTCTCTTGCAGTTGTTAATCTAGTCTTTCTATACCCCACTGCTCTCGAATTGGTAGAGCAACTGGTGTGAGGGATAAAGCACTGAGAGCCAAGACCACCTGAGCTCTGATTAACCCAAGGGCAATCTGGGGTCTGGAACTTGTCTCAAAGGAGGCATGGATGCCTCACAAACCGTTTCCTTCCTTGGGTGTCATGGCATTCAATATAGACCATTCAGCTGTCAACATCTTCACGGTAGACATCTTGAATCAGGATGTTTCCCAGGTCTGAGAGGCGTCTGCTGGCTGGGTCATGTCCATCAGCTCTTGGTAGGAAGTTTGGAAGAGCATTGCTCTGTCCAGTGGTGTGGAGAGCATCCTTCCCTTCTCCACTCGGATCACTGCAAGCTCCTGTATTGCTTTGTGCATGGTTGTATGAAATTTTAGCTCATTTTCAGATGCTGAGCACCAGCATCTTGGCCTGAGTCCTATGCAGGGCAGTTACTCTGACACTGCTGGTGCTGCAGACCCCAGGATTAGAGGGAGTATGTGGTCATAGGAGGAGAGCAAGCAAAGAGAATCACCCAAAAGACACTAAAGAGAAAAAAAAAAAAAAAAAAAAAAAGGAATGTAATAAAGAAGTGCACAAGGCTGTTTTAATTTATCAAAAGCAAATATGTTTGTTCTCCTGTTTGTTGAAGCAGATCGTGAATTACGATTGGAAAACAGACAAGCACAGTAACTAAAGGCGTGCTAGTTGTTCTTTCTGTTTATGTATGTGCAGTGGGAGAGAAACATGATAGGAAAAACAATGAATATGTGATATTTTTTTAATTAATAGTTATGGATTGCAGTGTGGAACCAGATAACGATCACCTATCTGGGTCTGGCCTACTGGGTGCAAGAGCTGGGTACTTCACAGCCAAACTTCCACTGCTCCGTTGTGGCAGAGCCATGAAGCTTTTTTTCTGTTGAGACTCAGTAATATTAGGGCTGTACCCCTTTTACCTCATTATACCCCCTTAGCAACTCAGCAGGTAGGTGAGACTGTTTGCTCACACCCCTTCATGGGTCTGGAAGTGATAAGGTTCGTTTAATGGGTCCTTCTCGAGTCTCTCTGTCTGGGGTTATAAGACATGTTTTTGATGAGGACAAGAAACATGCTTCAGAATATGATGTTAATTTCCCAACCACTAAGGGCGGACTGTTTGGTAGATAAGGAATTGGTTGAATGGTCATAGCCAGAGGGTTGTGGTCAGCAGCTCTATGTCCAGAGGCAGTGATGAGAGGTTTCCCCCAGGGATCCCCAAGAGGGTAATAGTTGTGATAAAATATATGTAAGTATATATAGAACAAATGATATACAAGCAGTTGCTCGTCACCTGCCAACTGCTGCCCACTCAGTCCCCATGTAGCAGTAATCCACCTAATGAACTCCCCCCATTTTCAGACTTTCTTTCCACGTGATGTCATATGGTACGAAAATCCTCTTGGCCAGTTTGGGTCAGCTGTCCCAATTCTGCCCCCCTCCCAGCTCTGTGTGCCCCTCCCCGCAGCCCCCTTGCTGGTAGGGCAGTAGGAGGACCTGAGAAAACTGAAACAGCTTTGGCTCTGTGCAGCACTGCTTGGCAACAAGTAAAACATCACTGTGTTATCAGCACTGTTCTTCTCCTAAAGCCAAAACATGGAACCACACCAGGCACTAGGAAGGAAAACAACTCTGTCCAAGCTGAAACTAACACAATATCCACTCCTTATTCCATACAGTTCACATCATGCTCAGGTCTCACAGCTTTCTATGCATCCTAACTCACTAACATCATGTCTTGCTTTTTGATGTATACACACATATATCGTTCTCACGGTTCATGGGAGATCCCTTTAAATTGTCCATAGAGTTCATTTAGTTCATGACTTTGGGCTCCATCTGTCGTAACAGTCCTTCATTGCAGGAGGGGTGATTCACACTGTTGGGTTACTGCGTGCTGAAGCCAGTTGTGGTTCCAGCAGAATGGAAGGACGGGGCACTTCAAAGAGGAAGCTCACAGCATCCTGCCTCCTCCCAGCCCACCCCTGGCCCCCATAGATGGCTGTATGGGCAGACATCTCAAACCAGAGCCTGGAATAAAAGTGAAAAGTGAACATACAAAAGATTTATATTTTAAGGATACATCTGTATTATTAGGTGTTGCACAGTGGGATCCGAGTGCTTGAACTGGTTGCTTCTGTTAATGACTGATCAATGGCTTTATTTTGGAAGGGGGTGAGGTGCTGGCCCAAGCTGTCCAGATTGCTGTGTGTGCCCCATCCCCAGCCATGGATGGGCCCTGGACAACCTGGTCTGGTGGGGGCAACCAGCCCAGGGCATGAATTGGGGTTGGGGGACTGTAAGGTCTTTCTAACCCAAGCCATTGTACGATAAAACATTTTCCTCTATGCGTTGCCTTGAGGGAAATGAGCTGTGTTTCTATTACAGGCACTGTGAATGTGGTGGGGATGTGCAGAGGAACAAGGCTGAGGGGGACAGGACAACATAAAGCTGAAATGAGCCAGTATGTGGTTGTTTAGGGAACCTGGGCAGAGGAGCACAATGGTAGGAGCGCAACATGCTGTCTCGCGACTGAAATAAGGAAGAGGTGAAGGTGCTGGGATGGTGAGAGCAACGTAATGCCCTGCAAGTGCTCTTTGGTTTCAACAGCAAAGCCACGTGCAGGACCCACCTGCAGGATTCCCCATTCCTCTTCAGATCCCCTTAACGCCAGGATCCCATCACCGCTCCATCACAGAGCTCTCCAGGTGGGATCGGGTGGCAGCCAGGAAGCACCAGATCCAGCAGTGTGGGCTTGGATGGCAACTGCAGAGCATCAGAAGAAGGGGAAGGAGGAGAGCAGTGAAGGATGGGATAAGATGTGGGAGAAGAGCGAGAGGAGTGGAGAACAGGGGAAAAAGCAGAAGGGAGAGGGAAGGGGAAATGCAGAAAGCACAGAGGATTCCTGCTTTCCTGCCTGCCTGTTAGGTGTGTGGGAGGATGAGTAATGTGCTGTGGTGTGGAAATGCAGGGGCTTAATGCAAAGTTGAAGTGCAAACACAATAATACAAGAAAAATAGAGTTTTTAATGTAAAACTGATGTTTCTTCGTAAACCTTTATTTATCTTAAAAACCTAAGAGCAATCCCAGAGCCATGTAAGAGCATTTATCAGCTTGGAAGGTGAAGGCAGGAGAATGTGTAGTTCCCTGGCTGGTTATTCATGTAAATTGCATTCAGATTACTACAGAGCCCACCTCACATCTCAGTTCTACAATCCCAAACAAGCATTAGCCTTGCACTTGTTTTAAAATGAGCATAGCCCGAGATCCTGATGCCCGCAGAGTAAAGATTGAGTCTTGCATCACATCAGGCTGGCTGTACTCTTGGAGGCAGGATTCTATCTGTGTTTAAGACCAAAAGCTAATCTGGATGTGATTGAGAATTTGGGGTTGGTTCTGTGCTGTGATTCTGGTGGCTTTCAAGCCTCTAGTTTTTGCTGATGCTGGACTAGGATGAGCAGATAAGCTGTCCGTATGTAATACATAGAATAAGGTCGCCTCTCCTGTCTGACCTGCGGCACTCTCTTGTCTGGTTTCATATACTCCCCAGCGAGCTCAAGCTTTGCTTCAGGTCTCAGTTAGGGATTACTTGTCTCTGCTGCCATCTGTAAAACAGCTGTTTTTCACTCAAAAAAATTGAAACAAAAACAGAGAAATAGCACCAAAAAAAACCCCAAACAAACAAACGAAACCCAACCTAACAACATTTTATTAACCCGTTTCTAAGGTCACAGTGTCAAGCACTCAAAAATTAGGAAGGGTCAGCTTTAAGGCTACCTGCAGCATTTTCATTGACCATCCCTGTATGCATGTGTGCATTGTAATATGGTCTTAAATATGTGATCGCTTCTCATCTTTAGACAGAATCCCTGCTGCACAGAATAGACTTGCTTGCTGAAAGAGCAACTCTTCAATATTTCATTTAGTCTCATCGTTCAGCGTGTGGCTCAATGCATTATTTACTGCATACACCACTGAGTACAGAATTATTAATTTCTTATGGGGCTTTTCTCTGGTGCTTCACCAAGAATCTTCTTTCTTTACGAAGCTTAATGAATATATCTTCACAATGCAGCTGATGGGTGAGCCTGGATTAATGCCTTCATTTTACCCGGGAGAAGAGAGGCAGCCGTAAGTATTAAAGTCACAATAAGCCACAGTGTCACATAATTTTTGTTTTACATTTCAGTTCTTTGCCCTGGCTTTCCTGAGCACTTCAAGTGTGTTGGTTACCTCTGCTTCCATAGCAGGTCCCTCTGGCGTTGTTCATAGCGCTATGTGGTCCTCAAGCAGAGGTATGTACTTACCTAGGCTTAGTCTTACTGGAGGTGCTTATAGTCAACAGAGAGCTAGTTTTCACAAGTGAATCCCCCGCTTCTGTAAAATAAACAAGCAAATAAACCCAAGCAATTCTACAGACTTATTTTAGCAGAAGTTGGGTGAGAGAGTGAGACAGACAGCAGACATTTTGGGGTGTCATTGAGGGGCTGTCACCAGGCTGAGCACCTTCAGCGTCCCCAGGGAACATTCTTCGACCTTTTATTATGCTTCTGCCAGTGCCCACCTTTGAGGAACTTTAAGCATCCTACGCTTTAAACATCTGCAGATCAGCTGAGTTTTGGTCACCCCAGGGTGCCTTTGCAGCCAGTGATGAGTGCCTTTGTTTCATTTTAGTTAAAGGTGATCAAGGGATATTTCCACAAAGTCTGAGTATCTGGCGGGAGAAAATAGATTTTGGCTGAAAGAAATATTTACTTCTCAAAGAACCGCTTTTGACTCAAGACGAGCATACATTTCCCTTTTATAGTACAATTTCTTATGGTGGTATAGTGTGTGGTTCCTTATTTCTAACCCATAAAAGGACAACAGAGCCTCCACAGGGAGGCGAGGGGAAAAAAAAACAACAAAACAAAGCAGGAAATCATGTTAATGTTGAACTGAATAATGACCTTTTTTTGCTTGTTTGTTTGTTTTTTAATAAATCATTCAATCAAATGGAAAAAAAAATATTCTGCAGTGATGTTTTGGATGAGGTCAGCACGAAGGCTGCAGGCATCAAGTTAAAGCAGTATGTTTGCTTAAGTTTAAAGCAATGAGATAATAAGTGAAACGATGCAGCAAGAATAATACAGGGCAAGGCAATGCATCTAATCATTGCTACGTGAGGATAGCAATAGTGATGAAGAAAGATGCACCACCAGTTGCCCTCATGCTTTACCATCACCCAGATCTGCAGTCGTTGGGGAGCCCCGGTTGCAGCAAGGATTTGTAGAGCCTTTCCCAGCAACTGGGGGGTTCTGTGCAGTGCATCCACTTGTAGGTGAGGGCTCCAGCTTTGCTGCAAGAGGCTCCAGCTTTTATGTTGTTGAATAAACAAGTTTACGTGACAGTGAGGTGGAAAAACCTGGTTTCGTTCTCCCTTTGGATTCCACATCAAGCCTGGCCAGGGCTCAAGGAGGAACCGAGGAGTTTGTGTACTTGTAGGCCTTGACACTCATAATGCTTTATCTAAGCTAACCAGGTATCTTGTCCAAGATATATATTGCACTAATGATCACACATGTTTTGCTAATGATGGGATACTGATGGGATAAGGCTGGGTTGTGTGATCCATCTGGAGGTCAGCTTTGGTTTGAGGCCTGCCGTTCGGGCCTTAGGATTTCAAGAGGAAATGCTGGGAAGTTTACTTCAGTGAGTTGTGTCCAAACAACAGATCGCATTATCAGAGCCTGTGGGTGTTCAAGAGAGGGCTGGGGTGATGATGCAGAGAATAGTATTCAATTTCTGGCATTTTCTGAATGCTCTGTGCTTGAAGTAGCTACATTAGTGTCCTTTCAAGATAACATTTGGATCTAAAATGGATAGCTTTCGGCTGAAAGAACCTTATGGTGGTTAGTCTGATTTATTATATTGAGAGATTCTGGTCCAGTTGGCTGTGCAATGAGCCTGATACCTTGTGTTTGACCAAAGCATCATCCAGCACAGCATCTGGGTCTTCTTTGATGGGGTCTGCCCTTCTGACCCACGGGGAGGCTCTCCCAATGGCTGTGCTTTTCTCTCTGATTGGTATTTGTGCATTTTACCTGCTGGATGATGATCACTTCCTCTGGTGCTTTTCAGAGCGTATTTTAATTTCCTGTGTTCTCTCCTTCAGAAGCTGTTTACATACCATCTAGCAAGCCATTCTTGAATCTTTCCTTTTTTATTTTGCTTTTTTTTATATATATATATATAATCAGAAAGTATCGAGCTCTTTCATAAAATGTCATTTTCCAGCCTTCAAATATTCATATATCTCTGTTCAGGGTACTGGCTTCAATTTTTCATTTGGCTAAATGCATTATTCCACCATTAGCCCCACCAACACTTCGTATAGGTATAAAATAACTCACAAATACCTTGTTTTTCTTTCTGCAGATCACACACAAGTCATTTTATCATTGCACTGGGTAGACTGTATTGAAACCCTGTCTGTTAAGGGATAATATATATTTTTTTTTTTCCCAAAAAATAGGATGTATCTTTTTAGACCTTTTCATATTTCAATGTGCTAAGGTGCTTAATCTTGAAATAAGGTGAATCTACCTCTGGGTCACTCTAGGGTTGCTTTGAAGGCACCGATTGCTGGAAACGTCCAACTCTCAACAGGGAAATACCAACCAAGATTACCAGTATTGCTTGCAGGGTTTTAATATGCAATTTGTATTGCGTATTAATCTCTTGATTTATAAATTCGTCCTCATTAGGAATTCTTATAGGAGTTCAAGGGATAAAATGATCAGTGGTTTCTAATACATCTTTAATGATCACATAACTCAGAACAAGAACTTCCATTGACCTGCTCTGTTTGGTACTGGCATGGTGAAACCAGTTTCAAACAGCCAGCTCCTATTGACCCAGGCATCCCTGTATTTGCTTAGGGCAAGTGAGAGGACTGGTTAATGTCCCACATCCTCTGCTGTGGCTTGGAAACTCTTGAGAACTGTTTTTGTATGATCATTAAGCATGGGCTGTGTATGGGAACTGTTGAGTCAGGACCTGAAGCACTGATGGAGCACCTGGGAGGGGACCCTGTCAGCCTTGGGAGCACAGGTGAAGGCAATTCAGCTCTCTGATAGGAAAGGGTGGAGCCTGGCTGCACCTCTTTTGACTTCATTGAAGGGCTGATCCCCAGTGGGGAGTGTTCTTTGGTTGGAGATCTTGCTCCTGTGGAGTCTTTCGTGTGTGTTTAGATCTTTGGAGACAGGTGAGCACCTTTAGTTTTCCTTTGAAATACCATTCTATCTTTACTAGTCCCTTTGCTGTGACACTTCTGTATCACCTTTCCACCACGTTAATCTTTCTGATTCTAAATAGGCTGTAATCTACAGACTGGGACAAGGGGGAAGAGCCTCACCTACCAGTACTCAGAATTAAAATCCTAAGGAAAATTCTATGAATTCCATACCTGGAAAAGATTTTAACCCTGAGCCTAAGAGGAAGAAGCCCTGAAATCACTAAGATCTGTTAATGCTGATCTCAGTGTGATTCCTTACTTGTGTACGTGTGTCTCTCTTCCCAGCCTCCAGTGCTTCAGAGGAAGGGAGATGGAAAGGATATGCTCTCAGGAGACAGGTTATAAATCAAGATCGCTTCATACGGAACACTGACAGACAACCAAAGTAAGTTCTGAAGCAGAGGATTTGTGCAATAAAGGTTGGTTCATCAGAGCTGATTCAGATGACTTCTGTGGTGTGGTATAGTAACTTACTCTCTGTGGACTCCCAGCTGGTATAGGTAGATTCTCCTTAAAGGAGATGAGAGCATCGTAAATAGATGTGAAGAGAAGCATTTTCTCCAACTTATTATGGATAACATTAAGGAAGGCTTACAGAATGTTGTTAAACTGGCATCCACTGGGTGGGTTTGTCTTCAAGCAGTCTGTCTGTAAAGGACTTGATGGAGATGTTTGTGATTACATGACTGTTGCAGAAAGGTGTGATTGGTAAGGCTATTGCAAAGCATTCAGTGTTTTGCCACATGTTTATGCTGGCTGATACCTCCCTCTCCACTGTGTCCAGAACTGTTTGAAGTTCTCAGCCTGTTGGATAAAATGCTATTGTGCCCAAAGCCTTGACATAGTGTATGTAGCTGGTCTGTGATTAGAAATCACTTTTTGAGCCTTTCATCACAGTTTCTGCCCTCTGTTTTCAGTTATATTGTGTTTGAGTTGAGGATCACGAGGGCTGGCTGGTGTTTGTGTTGTGAATGTGCTTGCTGGCACTGTGACAGTGTCTTTTCACAGAATCACAGAATTATCAAGGTTGGAAAAGACCTAAAAGATCATCCAGTCCAACCATCACCAATACTCCCCAGCTAAATCATATCACATTTGTTGTCATAACTTCTAACACTTTTTTTCCCTGCTGATTTCACAAGGGCTCACCATTACATATGAAAGTTGATTGTATAATTACCAACACATTTTGTGTGCTTTAAACAATTATGCCCAGAGAGGTTATAGATGCCCCTGGAGGTGTTCAAGGCCAGGTTGGATGAGGCCCTGGGCAACCTGGTCTAGTAAATGGGGTGGTTGGTGGCCCTGCCCAGCAGGGAGTTGGAGATTCATGATCCTTGAGGTCC
>PPHD01024284.1:0-12173 GCA_002909625.1 Bambusicola thoracicus
CTATTAATTACGAAAGCAGAAATAATATTAAGGAACCAGCATATTAGATCTGAAGCATTGCTCCTTCCTCAGAGGGCCTGCCTCAGTGTCCCAGGAAATAAAAGTCAGCTTGGACACCACAGAAATCAAGATTCAGAAACCTGTGTGTTGCTCTTTCTACTGAGAGCTTATGGAAAATGCCTTTTTTTTTTTTTTTTTTTTTTTTTCCCCTGCTTAAGAAACTCATAACATCTTCAACTCAGTCTGGATAGCACCAGGCAGCTAGAGATTCTGGAATGGTTAGCTCACTGCTAACAAGCATAGAATGAATTTAAATTTGTTCTCAGGACCTGTGATAGTGTCAGGAAGTATAAAAAGGGAAAAAAGCCACTATTTATAAAAATGGTTGCATAATTCTGACATGCAGCAGAACTAAGCATCCAGTCTTTTCTGACTCACTGTGAATGCTGTGGTATGCTGTAACATTTAGAAATTCTCTTTTGCTTTTCCTTTCCTTGATGTCTTTCACCTACAGCCTCTGCCTGTTTGCTTTTAACCCTTTCTTCATTGGACTGTTCCTCTTGAGCATCTCATCACACAAACAAACAAACAAACAAAAAAACCCAAAACCAACAACTAAGCTTCAGATTCTGATAAGGAAAAAACCACCTGAAATCACAGTGTATTTTTCTGTTTTCATCTGTGTTTTGCCTGTTTCGTCTTTCTTGCAAATCTTGATGGGCCACTTACGTCAGTCACAGGACCTGAGCTGCTTTTATGCCTGGAGTAAATCCATGCCTCTGAGAAACGTGCAACATTAACTTTTCCATAAAAGACAACATTGGAATTATGCTAATCAAGAACCATTTAATGATACATTGTTTATACAACTGCACTACAAAAACATTTGTTAAGCTTCCTTCCTTGACAAATATGCCTGGGTGAGCAGCCTGAAAATGGTACAGCCAGCAGTGGAGGAGGGCAGCCTGTGCACTAAAGAGACAGGCTGGTTAAATGCAGGAAGCAGAAGGTGTTGTAGAAGAGTTGTTCTGGTGGCTTTTTTTATGCCTGAAGTATGTGTTTGTACACTTTTTTCCCCAAACGTGAAGGGAGCTATTCTATTGATTGGAAGGCAGTGCAGCTGGCGGAGGGGCTCAGAGATTAACCAAGGTGGGGTTGTAGCACAGTGAGCTGCATGACCTGGCAGGCAGAAGTACTCACTTCAGGTCCTGTTCTCTGATGCATGCATGACTCTTCTCAGTCTCACTGAAACATCTTCTGTATGAAATCTGGACCAAGAGTCCATGGAAGCAGGAAGTTGAGTTTGACTGTGAAGCTAAGACCCACTGGAAGTGTTGCCTTCACTCTCATTTCTGGGCATCTGCTCATTTTTCTTTCCCAATTTTATTTTAGCATGTTTTTTTTTCCCCATGCGGTAAGAAGTTTTCTGTTTACAAGTATCACGTTTTTATACTAGTTCTAAAACTTTGCTCTAGTCCATTCCAAGAAATGATACATAGGGTCTTCTCTACTCCACCCCCATAGTATCACTACAAGAAATTCCTCTCATGTTCCTTGGCTGATGATTCCAACCAGTAAAATACACTTGCTCCTTCTGAATCTTCACCAGAAGCAAAAAAATAACCCAGAGACCAGGCAGGTGTTTGCTCTATGAAGCAGTGAAACTGTTTCTGTTCTTCACAATACCAGGCAAAGCAGTGTTAGGAATACCAATAGCCATACATAGGAGAAAGGTTGACTCACCCAGGTGGCAATGATGGTCTCTGGCTGAGGAACGCTTTTCTAATGAAGCAATCTTTGTCCAGGAGATGTTTTCTTTTCAGAGGCTAGCCCTTAGATGAGCCCAGAGTCCACCCCTTCCAATCACGTGGAAAGCACAGGTAAATTGTTTGCACCTGTACTTCCTGGGCGAGCCATAATCCTTCATCAAGTGCTCAATCCCCAGTCCAGTCCATGACATAACAAATACTTCTCAGAAGGCGTTTGAGATCTGTCTGATAATTGGTGAAAGAATATCGACATAAAATACATAAGTTGTTCATTTCTGTTGCTTTTTAGCAAAGTTTTCAAAGAACCTTAGCTTAGTTTTTTATTCTGATAGAGTCTGAATTGAAGTTTCATAGAGAAGACCTTCACTGTATACCTTATAACAAGTGAACACAATGCATTGCATAGAAGTGTTTTCACATTGAATTGGCTGTTTGCATACATAGTGAGCATCAGTGCTTTGTGCTCTGATACTACAGAACGTGATCCTGTACACTATTTTTTGCATGCTGTACTTGTAGCTTTGCATAGATATCCTCAAGAGCCTGTCCTACAAAGCAACGGGTTAAATGATAGCTGATGAACTAATATTTTTTTTAAATGAATGAAGATAGATTGGTACTTGGGTTGAGGTCTGGAAAGGAAAAATGGAAAATATTCACTTTGGGTGAAGTTGGAGAATTACTTTTATAATAAATCAACTCTTGGAAGAGGACAATAAGGCTAAGGCAGTAGATGCCAATAATTTTCTCAATTTCAAGGTTGTACTCTTTTTTTTCCTAGTCAGGGTGTCCAGTTTTCAGGAAGGCTTCAAAGAAAATTGTTACTTACTGTATCCACTGTGATGTCAATAGCATCACACCGAAGTACATGAATAAACCTTCTTTTTTTTACTGTTTTTTATCAGATCCATTATGAAAATACATCTATTCCATAAGAATTATCAGCTATGACACATATTCTATGTTTGAATTTGCCAGCTGTAGGATGAGAACACCAGCAAATAGTCATTTTGTTGTCTGATTTCCTCAGTGCATCAATAAATTACGGCTTCTTTGAGAGAGTGCAAAGGTGAAGAGACAAAAACAAACAAACAAACAAAAAACAAACTGTGTTTTAGTTTATTTTTATGAAAAATAATAATAGTAAAAAGGACAAATTTCTATGGCTTCAGTGTGGCACAGATGACAAAGTGAAAATAATCTCCCTGTGTATCAGCAGCTGGGCAAGAACACAAGTTTTTCATCTATCAACCAAAACTGAGACCCCATCATAACCTAGTAACAATGTTAAGGCCAACATAGACTCTTCTAGTAGAATCTCATAACTAATTAGCATACACTTGAGAAACATGAAGCCATTGGTAGCTGAAAAAATTATTAATTGCATTGGATAGCATGTTCTTATAAACAGCAACAATAACAAAAGAGAGTTTTTGGAGCTTAGTCCTAACAAAGTGCAATAATTCAAAGCTCTTTGACATGCTTAATCTCAATCTATTCTTTCTTCTTGAGTTTCTATTCTTACTCTTGCCAAGCTTTAAAAATAGTTGCCAAGATGAATTTATACAATCGTCAGGCAAGGGAAATAAGGAAGTGATTTTTAATGCTTGCGGGACTGCTGGTTAGTTGTTAAGGGTTTTCCTGTTCTGTGGTTTTGATGGAATAATGCTATAAAGTACAGCAAGCCAGGGTCTGAGAAGTAAAACCACAATGATAGATTCATCTTTACTTACAGTACAGTAACATGTCATTTGAGATGGAACTGTTAATGCTGTGATTTCCCTGGAGATGAATGACTTGGCTGCATTCTTTTCATTTGCCACAAAAGAGACTCCTTTACTGAAGGAATAAGAACCAAGACAATTTGATAAATGGGCTATAAAAATGCTTTTAAGTTTAAATGGCACATATTTGGATAGCACTTCTTGTGCACAAGAGGCTTTGCCAAACAGCAAAAGACAGATGGAAGTGAATGTTCTTAAAGTTCAGTTACTCCATACAAAAGAAACAGAATAGCTTTTTACTACCTTCTTTCATAATTTTGTGATGATGATCATTCCTAAAGGAATAATAATAAAAAAAAGACCTTAAAAAACCTCCAATGGAAAAACAAACAAAAAACAAACCCACCACCACCAACAAAACAACCTAACAGGATGCGTCAACTACTTCATTCCACCTCTCAAAAAATGAGGAACTGGCTCAAGAGAGATTCCTAGTGACTAAGACTTATCTTCCCTCCTTGTTAACAATGTTCAGTTTCCGATTCTGTAATGCAATTTCATAGGGAAATAATTTAAATTCTAGAGCTTTGCCTGTATTGTTGATTTTCTGATGTCTTTTTCCCTGGCTTGAGTATCATACCAAAAAATCTTCAGAGCAATAACCAACACTGCACATATGGCAAAGTCCTAAAACTACAAGATCCCTTGGTGTTGCAGCAAGGGAGTAACGTTGACCTCAAGTGCTTGGAAAAGCACACAAATGCAGCAAGTTTTACTGATGTCAAAAGTTGAACAAGATACAATATATATCAAATTCCTAAAATCTGCCACGTAGTGCCACAAATCACATGTAGTTCACTGCACAGCTGTGAACTGCTGTTTAATTTCTTCTAGCTGTAGAACACTGTAAGCCAGGTTCTACTTCAGTCTTGCAGATTTACCATGCATGCTGTGGGCTCACCATGTGTAGTGGAAATGCTAAGCCATGGCTTGAACAAGTGATTAAACACCTGGTGGAAGGCTGGGCCAACCCAGGGTAGTTCAGGTGCAATGCACCCGAGTGATCAGAAGAGGTGAAACCAGGATCCACTCCTTCCCAGACCTCATTTAAGGGTTGGTAGCAGAGCTGAGGGTATTTTTTTTCTGGAGATCCCTCAGTCTACCTGAGGTCTTCTAAGGGTGAGCAGCTTCTTTCCTTTATTTCTGCATCTACAGCTGCTGCATTTGAACAAATTCTCACTTATTGCAACCTAGGACTTTGCTACTATACTGTTATTACTATGCTTTCCATTGCATTATAGAATTACATTGCAATCTCCAGAGCTCTGAAGTTACCGTTTTCTAGTGCTGTATATATGCTTCACAAAGTTATGAAAACTCAGAAAACTATAGCAAACCATTATCACTGGAATGTGCTTACCTGGTTCATAAAAATTATTATATTGTACTAGCGGAAAAGAAAGTTGTTGTGAAAGAAACTGTCACTGTAAAGTTATCAGGTTCCTTTTTGTGCTGCACTCTGCACTGACAACATTAAAGCATTTGAAGTTGGTGAGGCAGTTGAAATGAAAGTGAAAAACAGGAGCATCAGAGTGAGAACGTGCTGCCTGCAGATTCTTATGCTCCAATCCATAAGAAGTCAGTGACTCAACTATTTCATAAAACAAGGTCTTCATAAGAAAGAGCAGCAAATTACAGCAAGGTTTAGCTAATCCTCCATAGAACAGTTCTGCTACTCCAAGCAAGGGACGTATAGAGAAGTATATTCCTAGTGATCCCTCACAGAAAAGAGCAAATGTAAGAGAGGAACCTTCAGCCTAAACCTAGGAATTGCAGAACTGTAGGATCTGGAAGGGACCTCAAGACATCACTGAGTCCCACCACCCTGCTTAGCAGGGTGCTAACAGGTATCCCAAAATGGGTTGCACAGGTAGGTATACAGATTTAATTCTGCTTAATAAGGAAATATAAGCCATGTAAGAATATTCTTGAGTGGTGGTGATCTCTCAATTTGCAAAAAGCTTGTTTATTTCAGACAACTTCAGTTCTTAAGATTCAACTTAGATTACTCTTTTAAGATGGATGCTGACTGGTGGGCACATGTTGTAGGGGTAGGAGGCTCATCAGATTTTGGAGAGCGTTCTGCAGAGCAGTACCATTGTACAGCCATTACTGTATGAGGAAACTCACATTCAGTGCACTGTGTTGGCCAGTGCTAATAAGGTTGTGAATGAGAACGTCAGACCTTCTTAGCGTCATTAGTAAATCTGCACATCTTCAGAAGATAGGTATTACGTTGACTAATTAGAAGCTTTGTAGCTATGAGGGTCTTGGTTTTAATTTAAAACCAGACAAAACAAATATCTTCATAGATAGAAAACCTATTCAAAAATTACGGTTACATTGTTTGAAATTTGAATCATAATTTGGAACAATAAGCAAATCAGAACTCTTTCAAAACATTAATTTCTGTCCCAATTAACATAAAACAAACACTTGATGAACAAAGTTCAAGATCCCTATTTTGGGAACAGTAATTCTATACACCTTTTTAAATCTCTAGAGAATCTTAAGTTTTATATGGCTGTTGAACCTGTGTTTATTTGTAATGAGATGAGATAATGAATGGATTCCATTCTTTCCCCAGATTTCTGACATCAATTTTCCCTGGACTGTGTGCAGTATATTGTGTCCATTCTTATCTCTTTGCATGTGGACTGATGGAGTGTTTCTAGAGTTGCCTTCCAGTATATTATTAATCCAGGAGAACAGTCAGATGCAGTGTCCATCATGTCTAGTGATTTATGGTGGTATTTGTTCTCTGAGTTAGTGAGGACTTTTTAATATTCTGTTATTTGATTTCCTGTGCTTTTGGAGTTTTTCCCTGAGTGTTCTCCACTCTTTTTTTATTAACGATTACTTACGTTTAGTCTCCTTGATACGTTTTCTACAGAAGAAAATGTACAATAACACAGACTTCAAAGGCTTAATGGAGTTTTGAGCAGGGTTAGTCTCAGATACAGAAAATCAAAGACACTCAGGGCTTTCAAATTTTCCCCATTTATTCTTCATTCACTACGCACAGGTGCTGCCCAAGTGTGTTTTCTCTTCTATAACTAATGTGATAGAAGTGAAGTTTGCTTGTCTTTGTATGCACTGTGATGTAAAAGGCTGTAAGTAGCTGGTAAAGCATATAAGGTTGTCCAGGAAAATCCATTTGTGTGAATCAGCTGTCCACAAGCTGTTGGGATTGATATTTCCAGTGTAGGAGAAGTAGCAAGAGTTTTAGATTTGGGTAGGTGAGTTTGTGCAGAAGTGCACTGTGAAACACGTCCTGGGCACAAAGCAGCATGAGACTTGCCTTTTGGAAATTCACTTTACAGTTTGTTTTGCTCTTCTAATTTTTCACACATCTGATTTTTGCCCTTTTGTGAATAAAATAAAAAAGGAGTCACAACACTGACTCATGCCCAAATACAATGTTGTTTACTCATTGCCTACAGGTTCTACTTTTTCAGTTGGCTAATGTGTACAAGCAATAAATAATTCTCATGCATTGAAAGTACTGCCAGGGGAACTTTCAGCTGCTAAAAACTGCATTATTCTTTAGCTGGAAGCAAATTTCTATAATTACTTTTTGCTCTCAAATACTGAGGTAAACCATCAGGATTCAGTAGAGTGAGCTTTAAGAGATCTGGCCACCGTATAGAAGATTTACAGTTCTACAGTGGACTTCTTTAGTAACTGCTGAAAGCCCCTCTTTTGCCAGCCCACTTAGGAAAGACTTGGCAGCTGACAATCTTAAGTCTGAGATACAGAGTAGCTCTGGCTATAGCTGCTGCATCGTCATACACACTGTATGCTTTTTCTACCTTTTTTCCCCCATCTAACTTAGAAGATTCATAGGCATATGTACTAATGGAATAGCCTTGGAGAACTATCTTTGGGCTTCAGTTTGCATGGGCAACTACAGTTATATTCACATCCTTGATTTTATCATCTAGTTTTTGAAAAACATAAAACTTTCTTTACTTTATCTGTCTTCTATGAGCAGCATGGGGTAGAAACTTACTTGTCAGTACAGAACCTTGAAACACACAGCTGTAGTCTTGTCCGGAGCAGAGCGGGTATTACTGGGATGTTGTTGAATTCCCTGTTAAAGCCACTGAATTGTATTGGAAGACAATTTGATTTATGCTGAGATTTCAAAAATCCCACTGCAACAATGTGCATCTTCAAGTGTTTGAAAACTAACAGTAATTATGATTTTCATAGACAAGATTTATTTAAGACAATTGCCAAATGATGGAAAGAACTTGAAATTCTACCCCTCCTACACGTGGGTGTTTTGCCAGTGACTATATTGTAAAAAATAATTTATTTTTATTTCTTTAGGCTAAGGGAAGGGTGAGAATTTTGTTTTCTCCCCAAGGAACAAAAGTTTCTCAGATAATTCACACATTTGCCTAAAACTAAGGCTCATAAATCATAGAATCATAAAATGGCTTAGGTTATAAGAGACCTTGAAGACTATCCAGTTCTTACCCCCCACACACCAGGTCAGGGTGCCCAGGCCCCCGTCCAACCTAGCCTCCAGGGATGGAGCATTCACAGCCTCACTGAGCAGCCTGTGCCAGTGCCTCAGCACCCTATGAGTAAAAAAATTTCTCCTAACACCTCTCCTAAATTTCTCCTCTTCTGGATTAAAGCCATTCACCCTTGTCCTGTTGCAATTAGACTGTGTAAAATGTAGGTGCCCCTTCCAGTTATGAGCTGCTTTCAAGTATTGGAAGGCTGCAATGAGTTATTTCTAGAGCCTTCTCCAAGCTAAATGAGCCCAAATACATTGCATGATTAGCAGATTTCCATGGTGACCAGCAATTTCCCATTCTTTGTTCTCAGTTCTCACTTCAGAGGAAGTAAAATAATGACTCACTATTTTGCCTAATGGCTATTTAAAAAAAGAAAAAAAAAAAAACCAAGAGAAGATGAACTGCAAAATGTCAGAGCTGAGCTACAATTCTGTTGGCAAAAGTATTAGCTAAACTCTGGCAAACCACAGTCTTCAATCTTATAGATGTCATTATTTCATTCTAATTAAAAAGATACTGTAATGTATTGTATAGATAAAGGTAAGTTCCCCTCATATCTATTTGAAATCAGACAAGACTGAATCCCAGAGTCACCACAAGATCAAAAAATATCCACATGAACATCAGAAGTTTTCTCACTTTTGCTGCAAAGGTTGTTGCAAAACATAGTGACAGTAGATCTGATTGCTGCCTTAATTCCCTCTGACTCCTGGTATCCACAAACCAGTGCCTGAAACAGTAGCATTAAATGCCAGGTTCATCATAATATTTTCATCCTATCAAAATTGTAGTCAGGTAAATATTATTTTACAATTCTGGTTTTCTTTCTGTGAGAAGTTCTTATTTTCTCCACATGTTCTTCTACAGGTTCTTATTTTCTCACTGCAGTCTCTGTTAATGTTTTTAACTCTCATACACACTTTTAAAGCACAAAGATATTCAGCAGATGGGAGTTGAAGGTCTTTCCTCCATGCTGCACCACTAACATGTACAGAGAACTTTTTAGGCAGCAGCAGTTAAATATGAGGAGAAACAAACTAAACTATTTTTAACTAAAGAGAAGTAAATCCTGGAACAAATTGCCGGGAGTTGAAAGAATTTGCTGCTTAAGGTTTTACAGAAACATCAAAGCCTTCTGAATTATGATATGGTTAAATTGAAACAGGTTTGGAAAATTCTCCCTGTACTGAATTTTGAGGAGCAAATGCTCCCGATAAGATATACTGAGAGGATTTGTACGAGTTGTTCATTTGCCCTCTTGTACGTACCGAAGAGGCTAGTCCCCCTGTTTTCTAGCTATAGCGAGTGTCTGGCTAATCTCCCAGTGGCTAATGGCCATAGATGAAGACTGGTTTTTATGTTGAAAGGACCTCTAGCCTGACCCCATACAGGAGGCTAAGCTGTTCTTTTACTCTTTAATGCTTAAATATTCAGCTATATTGGCAAAACAGCTTCAGCAAACCAATGGATCTGAAATATTCTGCAGAATCATGTAACCATATTCGTAATTTATTAGCTAATCATAGATCATTTAACCAGTTTCATAACTTCATGATTTAAATGGGTAGATGGCAGTGCTAAAATTTATGTACTGTCAAGGAAAAGGGAGCTTCCACATTTTACATTTTCTCACTCATTATATATAAAGCACTTATGCTGTGCTTTTGTAGCAAGTATATGTAAGATCCGAGGAAGATTTGCTGTTCTTGGCTTGAACTGGACTGGATGTAAAATAAAAAAAAAAAGAAAACACAAGGAGGTGATGCTTTAACAGCTTAAGAAACATTTGGGTTTAAGATATGTAATTGTCTTTCTTGATATTTAAAACACTGTTTGCTTCCTGTCATCTGCAAAATATATTTTTCACTCTGTATCCACAGTATTGTTTTGAAATTCTGTGTTTGTTTTACCCTTGCTCAAAGGAAAAATTTTAACAGAGCTCTTTGCGTAAACTATTGCATAGTCCTAAATCCTTCTGAAAACTGAGACTGATGTACCACAACTTTGGAGATTTCTGAAAGGGAACTTAAGTTATATAATTATAATTCTTCCCACACAGGAAAAAAAAACACACACACACACACAAAAGAGAATGTTTGATGAGAATTCATCACTTTCATATCAGTGGATGTAGAGAAAATAAAGTAATGGATTACGTTTTGATACTTTTGTCCTCAAGCTGCACCAGGAGAGATTTAGGCTGCATGTTGGGAAATATTACTTATCTGAAAAAGTGTTCAGGCACTGGAATGGGCTGCCCATGGAGGTGGTGGCGTCACCGACCCTGGAGGTGTTCAAAGAATGCTTAGATGTTGTACTGGGGGACATGGTTTAGTGGGAAACACTGGAGATAAGTGGACAGTTGGACTGGATGATTTTGACAGTCTTTTCCAGCCTTGGTGATTCTATGACTCTGATTTTAGCATTTCAGCATTGCAGAAGACATTGCAGTGGAATAGAACAGCTGTCAATAGCCATTATGATGTTTTTTTAATTTGAATTATTCATCCTCGAGAATTTAAAGAAGCTTTTCACTAAACTGAAAATGAAAAAGTGGGGAGCAAATACTGCTCTTCTTAGCAGAGTCTAGAAATAGGACTGTGTATTGATGTGCTATTAGTCTTACAGTCTGATCAGTTAAATCAATATTTAAACTCTAAAAGGTAGATCACTGGCAAACCAACATTGCTAAGACTGCACTGTCTGGCTACCTGTCTAATGACTTTGAAGTCACTGCCTGCTTTAACATGAATAGGGATATTAGAACTATTTGTCACCACACAGACATAGGTTTCTAGCAAGGTATACTGCTAAATAAAACCCTTTCAAACTGCTTTTCAAGTAAAATGAGTGCTTTTAAAATCTACAAATTTAGGCAAAAAACTTGAAATACAGGTCTGTTAAAATCTGTACATCAATCTTTTAACATAGGATTTCCCTCTCTGTGCTTCCCTTATTTTCAGAAACCTTTTGTTATGGGACACTTCAATCTGATTTTGACTAAGTAATTTAATCCCCTGCATATTCCAATTGCACAGAAAATGGGTGGTCTTCTTAAGAGTTTCGTTAGCTCTACAGCAAAGTATTTGCAGATATTTTCTCCCACTTCTCAAACAACTTTTCATGGAGAACTGTGAGGCTGGTAACAATGGTTCTTCAGACTTTCAGTGCTCTCCTGTCAGATACGCTAGTACTACATATTATTTTACAGGAAAACATTTGTTGTAACTCTGTGCGTTCTTTATAGTTGGACTTTACTCAAAGTAGGTGAAAAGCAAGGAAAGAGATGTTTTGCTAGGCATTGCTTTGCTGGTTTGTGGGCTGAAAGTTATCAATATCATTATGGAGCTGCATGGGAAGCAAAATTCTTCTTTATGTCTTTAGAAACAAAGACTTGGCAACAATGAATAGTAAATACTGAAAATGAAACACAGAAAAACAGAAAGGAGTTGAAAAGTACAATGCATAAACTATGAAAAAAAACTCCGTGGGGAAAAAAAAGACTCTCTTCTTCTTCCAGTGTACTGCGTTGTGATGTGGGTTTACAGACAAGGGACTTTTTCATGAGGTGTCAATACTTTTGCTTGTTTTTTTTCCTGGATATGATATGCCCAGAATCTGAGTGGCAGCACCCAGCGGTGAGGTCATTGAAGAAAACTCCTTTTCCACACACCTACCTCCACACTGATGCACTGGTTTAGTGTCTGAGAGATGATGGAGGTGGCTCCAGGTTGATGTGGTTGACATTTTAATAGTATTCTTGTCCTCCTTGTGGCCCCAGAGAGAAATCAAAAGCCTGCAGCAAGTATAAACAACAAATTCACATGATGACTTTTCCTCAAAACATGTTAACAATTAAAAAACAAAACAAACAAAAATCCCACACAAAACCTGTTACTTAGAATGAAAGGGAGAATGTTGGGATATCTGAAGTGAATGAATAGCATACTTTTGTCCTCAGGCCTAGCAGACAGAATAGTAAGACACTGGTTCATTCTTAGAACAACAGTTTGTCAGATCTAATCTTCCAATTGTTGAAATAAAATACTGTTTTTTTTTTTTAATCCAGTTAAGTAAAAAAATTGAAA
>PPHD01024285.1:0-12173 GCA_002909625.1 Bambusicola thoracicus
GGAATGTATGGGAACTGTTGAATCACAGCCTGAACCTCTGATTGACCACCTGAGGCGAGCGCTGAGTCAGCCGCAGGGGCACAGGTGAACGCAGTTTCACCCGAGTGACCGGAAGGGATGGAGCCAGGCTGCACCCCTCCTAGACCCCATTTAAGGGCTGACTCCCAAGGAGGAAGGATCTCTATCTGGAGATCACTCCTCTTGGAGCTCCTCTGCGAGCCCAGGATGCGGATAAGCTCTTTATTTCATTTCTCATTTGTAATACTATAATCTCTCTGGTCCTATACCTGTGTACCTGTTTCCATACAAGGAATTACCTTCCCTTGGCTTTCATCTTCCTAGAAAGCAGCAGGTGTTTCCAGTATCTCAAATTCTTCAGGATAGCTGTATTTGTTGTCTCACTTGTAGCTGTCGCTTAATAGTGCTGGGACTTGCCCATCTCCATGTTTTTATTTTCTTGTTTCATTTCAACTCCTTATGAAAAGAAGAGCCAGTAAATCTAAGTTCATCAGAGCATATTCATAATGAATTCACTTCTAAGCATTTTTGGGCTTTAATTTATTGCATTCACACCTCCGAAGAGATAATTTTTTTCTACTCACACAAGAATAACATGGTTTTCAAAAGATGTTAGAGATGAATAGGTGGTGGTCAGATTGGATATTAGGAAAATGTTTTTTCTCTGGAAGAGCGGCAGTGGCACAGGCTGCCCAGGGGGGTGGTGGAGTCACCATCGTTGGAGGTGTTCAGGAAATGTGGAGATGCAGCACTGAGGCATGTGGTCAGTAGGCAACATCGGTGGAAGGTGGATGATTGGGCTGGATGATCTTAGAGGTTTTTTCCAACCTGAATGATTCTGTGTTTCTATGGGTAGGATAACTGCAGTAGTCCCTAGAAGAACTATCTGGCAAACCCAGGCTGAGCTGTAAACTCTCACCTGCAGCCCATTCTACGCCTTGCACGTGAAACCTTTTTTTCAGTGTGCCCATATTTCTTCAGTGCCATGGTATTGTAACTGAAATATTGCTTCTTCTCATGCTCTAGCAAGCAAATCTTATTTGTGAAGAATTTCCTAGGTCACTGGAATTCAGCCCATGGGCTCCAGCTGGTCCTGACTTTTTTTTCCCCCATTGATTTATTTGCAAACTTCAGTATCTCTTTAGTCCTTTTCAGAACAATGTAAGTGGGTTGATGAGAACTAAACTCTACGAACACCAGTGTCCTAATTAATGTTCAAAATTAAAGTGCTAATTGTGAAATGACGTGTGATTCAGCTGTCTCCATTCAAAAGCCCTTTATCAGTGTGCTCAAGGCATGCTTTGCCTTTGTTACCAGGCTGTAGAGGGGGATTGCAGGGACCCTATAAAACCCAGAGCTGCACAGTCAGCCCAAGGTGCTGGGATGGAGCTTGGTCTACGAGGGGCTCTGAAACCCAAAGGCCACACAGGGAACCACTCGCTGCTGGGCTACGGGACTCAGGAGTGGTGGGAACAACACAACTGCTGTCAAGTGCTGGAGCAGACTTGGAAATTTATGGTCCTTTTGCTGGAGCAGCACATTGAGCGGACTGCCACTGCTCCTTTCTTCTCACACCAGCCAGGCCTGGGGATTGTTCTTCCCAGTGACTCAACAAGTGCTTTGTATCATTTAATGCTTTCAGAGATAAATAATCCATGACATCATCTAACAAAGAAAGCAGTTGTCAAAAAAAATCAATTGTTCTTGGCACCCATTGTGAATGAAAAACCTTTGGTGTTGTATACTGGGCTACATTCACTGTTTTAGACATTTTTTGGCTGATACTTGGTGCCAGAGGACTCCAGACTGTGAGATAATTTCTTGGTGGTGTGTTAGTCAGGACATCAGAAAAGCATCGGCTTCCCTGTGGCCACCCTAGTGCTGCACAGTGCCATGTGTGACCCCACAGATCCACTGCCCCTCTCTCTGTTGGTCCCTCGTTGGCCATCCTGGCTGCTCATGGCAGGGCCTTCTTGTGCTCCTTGCCATAAATCATCCATCTCCACATGACTCATCCTTGTTTGGCTCTAGATCTCTTTCATAGGCTTCTAGGGAATACAAAGAATAACATCAAGGTAGAGTATCAGCACAGACACAATAGCTCCAAGATCTGCTTGAGAGCAGAGATACCTCCTCAGCAAAGCCCTGCCTTTTGAGGTGTTAAATTAGGTTAGGATTTGGAAATCCAAATTGCCACGGGTCCTTTCCAGCAGCACCTTGCACTGCCCCCCCAGTGTGCTGCTGTCCCTGCATAAAGGAGCTGAGCTTCAGGTTGCCCTGGTGCACAGTACCCCCTTCTATATTGCACTTTCCAGGATCGCAGAGAGGCCCTCACTGTTCATAAATCAGAAATAGTCCAAGTGCATTTCGCTGAAGAATGAGGTTGCTAACCTGGGATCTGCAGTGTCTGCACAGGATGGAGCCAAACTCCTGCAGCCTCTCCTCAGCCCATCACTTATTCCTCTGGACAAAGCAGCAGCCGCTTCCTGGGAGCTTTGGCACAAGCTTGCCTTGTCCTGGCACTGCAGAACTTTGCTTACATTCATTAGTGCTGCACTGCATTTGCATAAGCAATGTCTCAACAAGCATGGCCCTTTATCGCTGTGATTCATGGAAATGACACAGTGGATGGCTGTGCTAACTTTGCCTTGAAATTAGGATGATTTATTCATTAGCAGGGTTTGTTATGAAGTCATTGCCATTGCTGTTGTCTCTGCATACAATTAGAAACAAGGGTGGTATGAGAGAGGTACAGGGTGGGATGAAAGGCCCCTGGGGGGCCTCCCTTGTCTGTAGCTCTTCAAAGTGTGCAAGTAGAGGGCGGGAGAAGAGCAGAGCATGGCTCAGATGCACCGTCACAACTTGAGGGCACAGCGCAGATCATTACGAATTCCTGTGCTGCCAGCTCTAATCGCATTAGTTGTGATGGATTCTGATGGCGTCCGTGCTGTAATTTCCATTGCCGTTCAGCATTAGTCCACTTAACGTCCACTTTCTGTGGAGTGTCTCCAAGCAATTAGTATTCCTTTCTCCTAGCAGAGGGGTCAGGGGTTGCAGTGTGCTGCTGAGGGGGACGGGCTGGCAGGAGAGGGAGGAGGACAGCATCTCCCTCTGCGGAGGAAGAGGATGAACACAACCTGCCTTGCTGGAGGTGGCGCATCCCAAATTGCTCAGATGAAATCCAGTCTCCATCTTCCAGCTTCCCTTAAAGACTGCTGTGGGAGAAAACTCTCAACAGTGTGGTGCAGGGGTCTGCAGCTAAAATTCCCCCTTCCGTCTGTGCGCATACTCTCAATTCACATTGTGTCCCTTTGGAATGTGGCACCCATCTGCGATCACAGAATCACAGAATTGTAGGGATTGGAAGGGACCTCTGGAGACCATTGAGTCTAATCCCCTGTTAAGACAGTACCCTACAGCAAGATGCAGAGGTGGGTGTTCAAGTGGGTCTTGAGCATCTCCAAAGGAGACTCCTCCACCTCTCTGGGCAGCCTGTTCCAGTGTTCTGTCACTCCCACAGTAAAGAAATTCCTCCTTGTGTTCATACGGACCTCCCTGTGTTCCAGTTTCTGCCTGTTGCCCCCTGTCCTACTACTACACACCACCAAAAAGAGCCCAGCCCCAACAGCTCGACTCCCTGTAGATATATACAAACAGTGCTGAGGTGCCCTCTCAGCCCTCTCTTCTCCAGACTGAACAGCCCCAGGGCTCTCAGCCTTCTCTCATATGGGAGATGCTCCAGGCCCTTCATCATCCTTGTGGCTCTAAGCTGCATTCTTTTTAGGAGATCCCTGTCTTCTTTGAGCTAGGGAGCCCAGAACTGGACACAGTGCTCCAGATGTGGCCTCAGAGGGGCAGAGCAGAGGGGGAGGATCGCCTTCCTTGACCTGCTGGCAATGCTCTGTGCACTGCACCCCAGGGTACCATTGGTCCTCTTGGCCACCAGGGCCCACTGCTGCTCACGGCCAACCTGTTGGCCACCAGGACTCCCAGGTCCTTCTCTGCAGAGCTCCTCTTCAGTAGGTCAGCCCCCAATCTGTTCTGATGCATGCAGTTATTCCTCCTCAGGTTCAAGACTCCATACTTGCCCTAGCTGAACCTCATCAGGTAACTCCCTACCCAACCCTCCAGTCTGCCCAGGCCTTGTTGAATGGCAGCACAAGCTTCTGCTGCATCAGCCACTTCTCCCAGCATTGTAACATCAGCAAATTTGCTGAGAGTGCACTCTATTGCATCAACCAGACCACTGAGGGAGATATTGAGTAAGATTGGACCCATCATCGAGCCCAGACACTGGAGATGCACATCATGATCTGCACTTCAACTCTCAGGGCAGAAGTAAGGGGGGTCAAGCACCCACCGCCTCCTGTGGACCCGCACCAGAGCACACTGTGAGTGCACCACAGCAATGAGGGCTCACACCAGGCCTGCATTTACACAGTGACAAAGCCATCGGAATGCAGCCTGACCTCATTGTGCATCAGAACACGTTCCTCTCCTGTGGTATGGCTACGAGAAAGTGCCTTATGCAATGGGAAATCAATAGAGCTTGTCAGAACTGGAGTGCTGGTTGGTAGGAAATCCAAATATTTTCAACTTAATTGGTTTGCAAGGGCTTTGGTTTTTTTTTTTGTTTCACTGATGTCCTGAATTAGCACATCAACATTTCCTAAGAATTTGTCCCGTAATTTCTTACAAATCAGGAAAACTTTTAACTTGGGACTACTGAAAATGGTTTTGCTTAAAAGGTGTTAAAATAGCAATAAAAACTTGATATGAAATACAGGAAGTGTTGCCTTATAGCATGCAGCACAAATCCTACCATTATGGAAATAAAATCAGGAGAATGTCGAGGTTCACCTTGACTTTTCCCCATTGCAAGCTTCGTTTCCATATTTCCTGTGAAATATTTTGCATTTGATACTGAAGTGGCACTTTGCAAGTGAACAGCATCAGGCAGCCCTGCAGAACAAAGGCTCATGTACCCACTCCATCCCTAGAAGTGCTTCTCTAGTGTTTGTACACCTGAGATCCCTTCTGCAGTGCAGACACCGGGCAGTGGCCAGACAGTTCTGCAGAGATCTTTTAATCATGGAATCAGGGAATCATAGAACAGCTCAGGTTGGAGGAGACCTCAAAGCCCACCCAGTGCCACCCCCGGCCATGGGCAGGGCTGCCCCCCACCAGCTCAGGCTGCCCAGGGCCCCATCCCACCTGGCCTTGAGTGCCTGCACGGATGGGGCACCCACAGCTCTCTGGGCAGCAGTACCAGCGCCTCACCGCCCTCTGACCAAAGGATTGCTTCCTCACATCTAACCCACATCTCCACTCCTGTAGTTAAAAGCCATTCCCCCTGGAATGTCCCTCTGGATGACATCCCTTCCTTCTGTTGTGTCCACTGTACCACTCAGCTCGGTGTCAGCAGCAAACTGCTGAGGGTGCACTCCATCCCACCATCTGTGTCACTGATAGAGATGCTGAAGAGCTCCGGTCCCAGGATGGACCCCTGGGGGACACCACTCATCACCGGCCTCCACCTGGACATGGAGCCATTGACAACAGCCCTCTGGCTGCGACCATCCAACCAGTTTGAATCATATAATCATAGAATCCTTAGAGTTGGAAGAGACCATTAAAGTTCATCTGGTCCAACTCCCCTGCAATGCACAGGGACATACACTGCTAGATCAGGTTGCCCAGGGCCTGATCCAGCTTCACCTTGAAAGTCTCCAGGGATGGGGCATCCATATCTCTGGACAACCTGTTCCAACGTCTCACCACCCTCACTGTATAAAACTTTTTCCTTACATCTAATCTAAATCTCTCCTCTGTAGGCTTAAAATCATTTCTCCTTGTCCTATCACAACAGACTCTGCTCAGAATCATCCTTTTCCTTCCTGTAGCTCACCTTCAGATACTGAAAGATATTGACTCAGGTCACCTCAGAGCCTTCTCTTCTCCAGGCTGAACAGCCCAAACTCTTTCAGCCTGTCCTCATACGAGAGGTGTTCCATCTCTTGGATCATATTTGTGACCCTCCTCTGCACACGTTCCAACAGATCTACATCTCTTCTGCTCTGAGGACTCCACATCTGGATGCAGTACTCCAGGTTAGGCCTCACCAGCACAGAGTAGAGGGGCAGGAGCACCTCCATGAACTGCTGGCTGTGATTCTTCTGATGCAGCACATAGTATGGTTGGTTTTCTGAGCTGTGGGGACACATTGCTGGCTCATGTCCAGCTTGTCATCCACCAGGATGATCAGGTCATTTTTGGAAGGGCTGCACTCAACCCTTTCATCCTCCAGCTTGTATTAGTAGTGGGGGTTGCTACGATCCAGGTGCAAGATCTTGCATTTGGACTTGTTGAACTTCATGAGGCTCAACTGAACCCACTGCTCAGCCTGCCTAGTTGTCTCTGCGTGGCATCCACCCCTCTGGTATGTCGAGTCCACAGTTTGCTGTCATCAGCAAATTTCTGAGGGTGCACTCAGTGTCATCAATGAAGATATTAAAGAGTACTGGTCCAAGCCCTGACCCCTGTGGGACACATCATCAATCTCCATCCAGACACTGAGCCACTGACCTCTCTGTACGTAATCCTACAGGCTGTTCTTTGTCCATTGAGAAATCCACCCATCAAATCCATCTCTTTCCAGTTTGGAAAGAAAGATGTTGTGAGGTAACAATTCCTTATCCAACATATAGTCCAGCCTTCAGATCCATCTCCTTCCAATTTGGAGATAAGGATGTGGTGCAGGACTGTGTCAAAGGCACAACTCCAGGTAGATGACATCATTTGCCCTTCCTTTGCCCACCAATGCTGTCACACCATCACAGAAGACCACCAGATGGGTCAGGCACGCTCTGCCCTTGGTGAAGCTGTCTCGGATCACCCCTTCATCTCAGTGTGCCTTAACATCTCTTCCAGGAGGATCCAGTCCGTGATCTTCCCAGGCACAGAGGTGAGGCTCACCAGCCTGTAGTTCCCAGGTTTTCCTTTCTCTCTGTTAAAAATGGGAGTGATGTTTCCCTTTTTGTATCATCACCGGGGACTTCGCCTGACAGCCACAAAGACTTCGCCTGACAGCCACAATCCTTAAGAGGCTTTCTGGCAGAGTGACAGACAAGAGTAAAACATTTCTTTCTCATTCAGAGCAGAGTTTTACAAGATGCTTAAAAATATTTTGTGCTCAGCATGCTCCCTGGCAGGGGGTCAGCAGCTGGCCGGGCTCTGGCAGCAGCTTTCCCTGCGCCTGGAAAAAACATTTTGTTCCTGGTGAACTCTGCTCGTACTTAATGCCACTCTGTGTTGTAGCAGAAATAAGCAGTGTTTCCAGGCATCTGTCTGATGACGTTGCCAGCAGGTATTGCAAATATTTCAGACACGAAGCAGCAACATAAGGAACAAGGTTACCTAACATTGCCATTGAACCATATGGAAACAAACACAACAGTTGAAATTGGTTTGCAATCCACAGAACATCAAGCTAATCAATGTCACTTGAATGCAACTGAACTGCAGGAGTCCCTTTGCCGTGCTGGGTTTGTGTACAGCATGATATTGGAAATTGATCTTGGTTTTTCTAGCAAGTATGTTTTAATTGAATGGATTTTGTTGTACATCCCTCACCTAATATAAGAGAATCGGGTGCTACTGCTGCTGGGCTGCAGGGCAGAGGGGAGGAAGGGCTGAAGGGCTTCTGTCATTGACTGGGGCAGCTGCAAGGTGGGGAATGGGAGAATGGGACAACAGAGCAGCAGAGCCTTGAGGTGGGCCAAGGGGTTGACAGAATAATAATAACCATAAAGCACAAATTTTCCTTGTTGTGCAACCGTGCATGGCTTCCTAACAGGTTCCTTTAATACCACTCTTCTGAAAATAACATATTAATCTGCCCAGGCTACAACAGGCAGGGGATGGGACCAGGAGACTAATGAAAAAAAGTTGTTGGTTTTTGTTTGTTTGTTTGTTTGTTTCAAAAAATCATTGGGATCAGGTATCTGAATGGATGTGTACTGTTCCCATAGCAACACACTGCAAAACAGGGAGGAAGCGAAGGGAAAGTAATTGAAATTCTGTCTTTGGCATCAAAGAAAATATCAAGATAAAAGCTATGCCAAAAAAAAAAAAAAAAAAATGGGGACAAAGGCAGAGAAAATGGGGCAGAAAAACTGGAAGAACAAGGAAAACAATGACCTCTCCCTTTCTCTGTTGAACTTAGAGCCTTTGGGTTGAGAAAAGCACTGATAGTGGAATCACAGCCCATTGGCCATTATTCCTATTTCCAATAGCACCGAAATCGGGGCCTTCTGCTCTTCAGGCTGTGCACAAAGCTGGGTCGTTCCTTAGGACTGCAAGGAATGAACACCATTCTCACTGTATAAATGAAGTGACGGAGGTGCTTTATTCAGAAGGATTATTCAGGGGGACTCTGCAGCAGATCTAAGGACCAAACCCCAAATTTCACAGCTCCAGCCCAAGGCTCTCCTGGACACTTTCTTCAGGTGTGTTGCTCAGGTGTGCCATTGGGCCCATTGCAATGTAATGGCTGTGGTGCACAAAGTGATTTCTTCTTGCTCAGAGCATATGTTCCATTGTTACGATTTCCTTTTGAAAGGATTTAATTCCTTGTTTCTTTTCAAAATTCAACAAAGCGTTTGGAAAAACAAAACTTCCACAGCTAATCTTCCTTCAAACGAACACCTTGCCTCTCTTCTACTCAGAAGAAAGAACTATTTTATTCTTCGATTTCTATGAATTCAGCATGACTAAACCCAAAGAAAGCTGCCAATAAAAAAAAAAAAAAGTTATTTTTCAGGTCTGCTTATGGCTTTTTCCAGGCAATTTTGCACTGCCACTGGCTGAGTTAGATTAAAGCAGACGCTAAGGATATTGTTTTCTGAGCAGTGACAGTGAAAAGGTGGCACAAGTAAGACAACACTTCTCTACAGCCCTTCCCTCAACACTCCCCATCCTGATCAGATCCCCAAGGGAAGCCTGCATCAGTGGGAGCACTCCATAGACTATAATTTAAAATCTATTAACTCTGAACATCAGTGCAGCACATAAACGTAACTGGCTCTTGCAGTACTGCAGTAAGTTCCTGTCCCTGGTTATTCCTATAAATCACCCCAGATAGACTAGGACTGGATCAATGGGAAAAAATTATACCACAACATTAGATTTCATCATACACGACTTGAACTATTACTTTTCTGTCTTGTGGTATGAAGAATCATGAAAATTAATAGTCTCTCTGTGCCCAAACGAAGTGTTTATGGGGCACTATTACCTACCCTCTATTTCTTGCCTAAAACCATCCATTAATTTCTTTGCACTTATAACTGGTCAATCATTTCTTAAAATTGCTATTGTACCAAAATACCAAAACTTAATGAGTCTTTCTCATTGTCTTATGGTTTCCCTCGCCCAAAACCATAATATCCTCCATATGTTATGCCCCACTGAGCTGTGTCCAACGCACACAGCTGGATCCTGGCTGGTACTTGGGGACTGCACTCCTTACAGACCCGTCACACTACAGTGTGCAAGTTAAGGTCTCAAGCTGGGATTGCACACTGCAAATAGCTGTGTTTCACTAAGTGCCTTTGACAAAGTATGCCAAGTCAATGGGCACTCAGAGCCTTGCAAAAGTGAAGCCAGATGTCCAGTGTTTGTTCTGTGGTCTCCCTGCTCACGTGCTGCTTGGCATGCTCCCAATCAACCCACCTGTGCAATCACACGGGTGAAGTACTTTATGCAGTCACTGTTTCACCTTGGAGGGTTTTTTAATATCTTGTATTAAAACCAAATCCATGTGCGTGCGGCTGGGCCAGGAGAGCGGTGTGTTTCTGTGGGACAGACAGGCTGCTCCCAGGCTGGAGCTGGCGTGCCTCCTCCAGTGCCTGCAGTGTGACAGAAGTGTCATATTGTTTTAAACTGCAGCCTGAAAATTACTGATGCATGCAAGCAAAGAGAGATTAATGCTTAGGTGGTTAAACCTGTGCAATTAGAAGTGTCTGTTTCCAGCATGCAGCCGGACTATGGAGTTTGGTGTCGGGCACAGATCCTGAGGAAGGAAACTCCTTGACTCTGGCATTCTTAAGAGGAACATTATGCGCATACCTGTTGTTTAGGTACCCAAACCTCTGTCCTAATCTCTCCAGTTCCCAGCTGCCAGACGTTGCAACAGTATTCTCCTGGAGAAGCTGCAGCCCATGGCCTGGACAGGTGCACTCTTTGCTGGGTAAAGACTGGTTGGATGGCTGGGCTGTGAGAGTGGTGGTGAATGGAGTTGCATCCAGCTGGCGACTGGTCACCTGCGGTGTTCCCCAGGGGTTGGTATTGGGGCCCATCCTGTTCAGTTCATTTACTGATGATCTGGATGAGGGCACTGAGTTCACCCGTGGTAAACATCAGCTGCCAGATGTCTGCAGACAACACCAAGCTGGGGGCAAGTGTTCATTTGCCTGAGGGTAGGCAGGTTCAGTCTGGAGAAGAGGAGGCTCAGGGGAGACCTCATGGCTCTCTACAGCTCCCTGACAGGAGGCTGTGGTGAGGCAGGGCCTCAGGTTACACCGAGAGAGGTTCAGGTTGAATATTAGGAAAATCTTCTTGGAAAGAGTTAGGTTAGGTGCTGGCACAGACTGCCCAGGGAGGTGGAAGTGTTCCTGGAAGTGTTCCAGAACCATGGAGATGCGGCACTGAGGGACACAGTCAGTGGGCAACATTGGTGGGAGGTGGATGTTTGGACTGGATGATCTTAGAGGTCTTTTCCAACCTGAATGATTCTGTGATTCTTTGTATTTTGGAAGATCCGAGGAGAAATTTGTTCATATCCATGGTACAGTCCATGCTGTGAGATGGAGAGGAAAATGTCTGCATTTGCAGAGGGCAGGCAGCAAGCTGACTGCTGTAATGAAGTCACCTCCAGGCCAGGGGGAAGCAGGCAGGTGGGCTCCTCTTCCATTTCCATGGAAATGGCGGAAATCACAAGTTTCACATTCCGAAGTACTACACTAAAGGAACGAAAGCACTTCAAAAATCCGGTGCGGAAGTCTAGGCTTTCACATTTTTTTTCAGGTGATTTTGGTATTGAAAAAAATCAATTTCATTTTCAAACAACCCCCCCCCAGAGTGCTGTGAAAACATCACCATGGGAAGTGTTGACACTAAAGCACTTTGCCTCAATTGTGTACATATGAAATGTAAATGTTGTCAGAACTGACACGTATTTCCCAAACACATCAATTTAAAACACAGAAGCTTTTGTTAGAGTACTTGGTAAAGAAAAAAAAAAACATAACAACTAAACAAACAAAGCAAAAAAACCCACAGCCTCTTCACTCAGTCCATGTCAGGAAGAAGAGTGCCCATGGACAGGGCTGCAGGAGCTGTGCCACACTGAGAAAATTCCTGTGCAACCCAGAGGAGCACATGTAGCTCTTGGAGCAGCCCCACGCCATTATGCAGCCCCCTGCTGATGTTCAAACCTGATCGATCTGCAGCTAATGGCAACCCCAACGCAGAGCACTGAAAAATCAATTGAAGGCTATGTGACAAAATGGAAAATCCTGTCGTGCGTTCAACATATCGCCTGTGGGAGAAGATTACCCCAGCTCTGGGACCTCAGTCCCAGCAAGCACAGAGGCACACCTCTGTTCAACATTCCACCCTGCACAGCCTCACCTGGACAGAGTGCACAGCAGTGCTGGGACAAGGAGTGGTGTTACCCAGGGGATGGTATTGGGGCCCTTCATATTTAATACCTTTATTGATGGTCTGGATGAGGGCATTGAGTGCAACCTCAGTAAGTTTGCAGGCCCTACAGAGGGACCTGGACAGGCTGATCACTGGGCTGAGGCCAATGGGATGGAGCGCAACAAGACCGAGTGCCGGGTCCTGCACTTGGGCCACAACAACCCCACGCAGCGCTGCAGGCTTGGGGCAGAGCGTCTGGAAGGCTGTGTGGAGGGAAAGGAGCTGCGGGTGTTGGTCGGCGCTGGGCTGAACGTGAGCCAGCAGTGTGCCCAGGTGGCCAAGAAGGCCAACGGCATCCTGGTTGTGTCAGCAGCAGTGCAGCCAGCAGGAGCAGGAGGTGACCGTCCCCTGCACTCAGCTGTGGTGAGGCCGCACCTCAGTGCTGTGTTCAG
>PPHD01024287.1:1683-12173 GCA_002909625.1 Bambusicola thoracicus
TTGGTCAATTCTGTCACTCCCAAGATAAAAAAGCTAACAAATTTGTATAGACCAGGAAGCAAATGATACCGGCTAATGGCACGTGGCTTTGCGGTGACACTTCTGCCTCACGAAAGAGAAAAAACAACTCTTAAAATCCAGAAAGCTGCAGTGAGATTTTTTTTCTTTTTTCTGAAAAAAGTGTGTGTTAGAAATAAATATGCCCCTTTCTATGCTATTAATGGGAATTTTATTAGGCATAAAATTTATGAAAGACATTGGAAATGTGATCTTTTTCCCATTAAGAAAAAGCTGGGAGAGCTGAGTGAGATTGATGTGTAAAATGATACATCTCCATCAAGAACAATATATTTGGAACATGTAGTGAAGCTCTTTGGCCAGCAATGTGTACGTCTAGAAAATGTATTTCATGCAAATGTATTAAACTAGGTTATTCAGTCTCTCTGCTCACAAGTCCTTATCACATTTTGGGACTAAACTGCCAGAATTTGGAAAGAAATTACGGAGGTGCAATGACCAGGCTTCCTCTGTCAAGAAAAAGGAGGTGGAAATCCACATATTTGGGAAGTACTTATCTAACTCTCTCACTGTTCACTTCTGTTTAATGCTGCTGTAACTCAAGCAATTCTTTTAGATTTGCAGCAGTGTAAGTCGCAACAGGATCAACTTCAGCTTAAGTTATTTGACTCACTGCTTGCATTAATTCACCAGCTCATTAAGGGCCAACATCACAATTAATTCATCTGAAAGAATCAAAGAATCACAGAATCATTAAAGTTGGAAAAGATCTCTAAGGTCATCTAGTCCAGCTGTTCACCTACCACCTATACTGCCCACTAAACCCTATCTCTACGAGCAGCCAGACTGGAGAGGAGATAAAGAGAGGATTTGGCAGTTCTGGCAAAGATATCTGAAATCAGCGCATCAGAGGAGAACCTGGAAATAAGAGATGAAACTTCCCTTTAAGTTTGAGGGTCAAATGTAGTGAAGGCATGAAAGCTACTGCATATGGCAGTAGTTGTGAGGAGGTGAAAAGAGATTTTGGAGTAATTTTGAGCTAATTTGCATGCTCTGGTTTCTCACTGGAATGGTGAGTAGCAATACAAAGAGCCTGAGCTGGGACTTAGGGAGAATCTTCTTCTCCAAGGCATCGTCTACCACTTGTGTAGTTTGGCCATGGAGAACCACTGTTGCCCTGTAGGGGAAACACCATGAAGAGGCAAGTGCTGTGGTCCTTAAAGAAAGCAACAGGCAGGAGACAAAATGAGGACTGCTTTACATGAATCTGATGTCAGTCTGTTTGGAGGCATAGAATTATGGAATTGAGTTGGAAGGGACCTTTAAAGGCCATCTGGTCCAACTCCTTTGCAGTGAGCAGTGACACCCACAGCTGCATTAGGGGCTCAGAACCTCATCCAGCCTGACCTTGGCTGTCTCCAGGTATGGGGCATCCACTGCGTCTCTGGGCAACCTGTGCCAGTGCTTCACTGCCCTCATTGTAAAAACCTTTTTCTTTATATCCAGTGTAAATATCACCTCTTTAGTTTGAGACCAGTTCTCCTTGTCCCATCGCAGCTGACGCTGCTAAAGAGTCTGTCCCTTTCTTACGGCACTCCTGTAGATATTGAAAGGCTGCTCTTGGGTCACTTTGGAGCCTTCTCTTCTCCAGACTGCACAGCCCCAGCTTCCTCAGCCTGTCCTCAGAGAGGAGGTGTTCTATCCCTTGGATCATTTTTGTGACCCTGTGTCTGAACTACTCAGTGTGTTGCTCAGCAGTTTAGGGCCAGATCCAAAGATACTCCGGCTCTCCAAATAAACGTAGGTGATTGACTCCATCAGTATAATCCATTACCTTCCCCAGCCTAATCTTTTAAGACTCAGGTAATTTTTTTTCATTTGTGAAGTTACTTTCAGCACCCGCAGTTTTGCTCTAGAGGATATAGAAAGAAGGAAAATTGCCCCTGTGAAAATAGAATCGCTTTAGACTTTAAAATGGGGCATCCTGGGATGGATTTATTATTTGTAATGTTCTTGTAAGTGATAGCAAGATAAAAGCAATGTGAACTACATGAGTGTTTTAAGGAATGATCTGAGTGACAGGAAATGGTGAAAACACCACACTTCCCTTTGTTGGCATTTCAGTACGTCCAGTGAAACAAAAAATGCCTTGCACTGTGCGAAGGGGGGTGGGAGGGGGGGAAGAAAACATAAGATTTCTGTCATGATCCAGTTATACTGCTTTTAAAATTAATGGCAAAGGCTCTATGCTGGGATTTTGTCTGCAGTTCCACTTCCAAAGGGGTAAAGTGGGGCTGCTCAATTGAAACGCAGGTCATGCCGATGGGAAATTTATGCAGGAGGGAACTTCATCTCTTCCTGATGCCAATTCTATGTCTTCTACACAGATCTGTCTTCATGCTGCAGCCTTGTGCAACCTTGTCACACAGACCACGAAGGGAGGAATGGTGGGGGAAGGCAATACAGACAGAAGTACGTCCATCAGAGAGGTGTTTAGGTTTTATAAATAGGTCTATAAATAATACATTTCTATTTCTGCTGCTTTTATAGCTATTGATATGCAATAGAGTCCTCTGGGCTTAAATCTGCAGATATTTTTATTACTTGAGGTCACTGCTGCTTTGCACTGTACGAGCAGCACACTGCCTTCACCTCTGTGTCTGTTGATTTCTTTATGCTTCAGTGGGTGTTTTGAAAAGGCGAAGCATTGTTGGGTGTTATCCATCTCTTCTACCTGTCCTTAGATTTTGCTAAGTGCATACTTTTATGGATCAGTTGAACAGCCCCAATCACACTGTAATTTAAGATTTTATGCCTGAATGCTGGACGTCATCCTAATAAGTGCAGTGTTGTGTGTGAGGAAGTGTAGAAAAAAATAACTCTTTGTTTCTCTGATGGGCTCCTGCAACTGTTTCACGATGCTGTCTGCACTTTTTCTATCTGCATAAGGCTTGTTTTGGAATGAGGAAAGCTGCAACAGCTGAAGAAGATGCAATCAGTGCAATTAAAATATCCAGGTAGATTGCTGTTAAAGAGATCTCATCTCCCATTTTCCCATTATACACAGAGTGGTAGGCAGTCGCTGTTGGCTTTTACTCCCTTCCAGCTTACAATATTGGATATCACCAGCCTATTCCCTCTTCAATAATTCCCTCTTCAAGGACTATTGTATTTGTATTGTTGTGCAGGTCAAGTCACCAACTGGGACCACAGAACCTTCCCTGCCGCTGTGCAGCTATCCAGCACAAACTTACAGCCCTTTCCCAGATATCTGTGAAGATATCTGAAAATACAATGCTTGAGCATCTATGCTGCAGTAAAATCCAACTCTTCCTGAGCATCTGTGCCTGGATGGAAACCCGAGAGGAGCTGCCATAGTGCGGGCTGTGATGAGCTGACACTGCACTGCCATTTGCAAGTGGTGCCCAACGAAACAAAAAGCTCTTCCCTTGTCCCCTGTCATCACCTCTGTCACATCAAACAGTTGAGACCAACCCTTGTCTCTCTCTGAAATATATTAACCTTGTCTCTCTCTTGTGTCACTGCTCTAATTGAGACTTAATGTATTTACCTCTGTTTTTGCCACCCTCCTGCTCCCTGTTACTGGTTCTGTGTTGTGTCAGCATCCCTAAGCACGTGCCCCCTCCTACATGTCACACAGGCAGAGTGCTGCTGGTCAGACCTGACATTTGTTCAGGGCGTTCTGCATCATCAACACAGTGCATCCATCCTGCCCTCCATAGAGCAGCTTTCTCACTGTCAGAACTCTCTACAGAAGTCTCATTTTTAAAGAGATGTTTTAAGCGCACATGTTAATTGCAAGATTTAATTATACAGCAGAGAAGTTGTGAATTTTTCCTCCTAATTAACAAGGGAAAACTTGGCACGAGGGAAAGGGTATAATGGGGAAATGCCTTTTGCATTTCATCCTTAGCAGTTCTGGCATGTGGTTATGGCAGTGGTGCATGCCCTGCCTCATTGAATTCCCTGGATGGGGCTGGATTAGGTGCTGCTGGAGGCCAGAATTCTACACCAGGCACTTGCAAGGAAAGCTGAGGTGAAGGAGCTGGAGGGAAGCAGGGAATTGCATCGTAAGAAGTGTTTACAATTCCAGAGAGCCTCTTCTCACTGACAAATCGACCTGCAGCAAGCAGGGTGAGCCCAGACCCATTTTATTCTGAGATTTCATTCCAAATTGGTATCTAAAGACTTGGGTCAGATTCACAGCCAATCTCCAGGGGCTACATCCCAGCATTGGTCAGGAATTAGAAACTCAGATAAAAAGAAGCTGCTTCCTCTTGATGGCAGTCTGTTTCCCCTGGTCTGTCAGTCAGCCTGGCTGCCTCCTGATCTGCCTTCCCAAGGTGGGACGCCTTTTATTTTGGCTTTTGCTTTTAGTTTTATTTTGCATTATTCTTGTTCCAGGAGCCCGCAAACATTTTGAGCCTTTCTGTTAACTCTCTTTTCTGTTCCTAGGATTAACTCTCAGAGAAGCTGCACTGGCTGAAAGCGTGAACAGAGCCAGTGTCAGGACAAGGAAGTGTGTAGGCTGCTCCAAAATCAATGCCTCCTATTAATTTCTGTGGAAACTATATGGATACAAAGAGCACTATTACACTATTCAATAGAGCAAATCCTCAGCTACAAAACACGATTTTTCAACGTAGTCACCATTAGCTGCACATTTCCCAGTGATGAACAACAGCCTGCATGTCGTGCTCATAATAGTCTGCACCAGCAGAGATGAGCCACTGTCGCTCGTAATGCTGCTGAAACACACCACCCACTGTATCACTGTGCTCACACCCCCTGTTTGGTCTCCATAAACATTCAGCATAAACATTTGACCTAATTATGAAAGTTGACCGAGGTCAATAGGCGTGTTGTTTTCTGCATGGAGGAATTTAGTCACACACCTTTGTTTCACATGCACTTCCATGTCAGATGTCATTTTTGTCAGACTGCCCCTCTATTGCTATCTGTCGCTTGGTGACAAAATGTGATGGAATATTGGTGGGGAGGTTCATCCTCTGCTGCCACACCACTAACATCCACCTCTGACCTCATGGGCCACTGTAATAAAATAGGAGGCATTGCTTTTGATACAGGCAATGTAGAAGGGAATTAAAGTCTTCTGGGAAAGGCCCATCCTAATCAAGCTGAGGAGCTGTAAGGGTAAAAGGGGCATGGTTCACATCAAGCCTCTACCTCCCCTCTTCCTACGTCCTATCTACTTTTCCTCTATTAGCCATCATCTCATTATGTCTTGTTTCTATTTTACATTAGTGCCCCTGGACTGAAGTGGCTGACGCTTTCAGGCTTTTGAACCACTCTGCTCTCCCTAGTAGTGTTGGATCCTTGCACCAAGGGCCCCCTGTAGGGGCTGTCATTGCCCACTCCACTGTGACAGAGGCCTGGCAATCACCTCTGGGAGCCAGGGGCAGCACTCAGAATTTCTAGGTGCCTGGAAAGCAACAAGGCTGCAGAAACTGGACTTCCTTTTGCAGGAGCTCTGTCAGTTGAAATTTATCTTGAACTTGCATCTTGAATCCCAGGTTCAAGGTGGATTTTTGTGGAAATCAATGCACTTTCATAGAACATCCTGGAACAAACAGTGCTTTTTTCTTTGCATTCATCATTTTTCTTTGTAGTCACTTTATTTGATATAGGAATTTCACACTTTTTATTTAAGGAACGGTGCACAGATACATAATACCGAACTCTGAGACTTCAGGTAATGAATAATCATATTCACGGATCAACCTAATTAGGCATCAGAGATCATTGCCTACAACAGTGTGAAAAAGTGTATATATTCACAGCTAGACAACTGTTCGTTAGGGGCCTGACCTTGCAGCTATTATTCATGTTGAGTGGTAGTCGCTTATGGGAGATACTCGTATTGTCTTCAGCATACATATTACTACGTAAAATATCATCTGCCAGTGTTATGACTTCCTTAACATCCCAATATTTTCTGCGTACATTGACACCTGGTGTAAATTACACGAGAAAATTTTTGAAGAGAAGGCAGCACCAGCAGCAGTGCTGTGAATTTCATTGCGTCTCTAAGAAAATCCCTCCTACTGCATCAGCCAGCTACCACCCTGGGGCTGAGACAATCACAACTGGCCTTGACTCTGCGCCCGGTGTGTTGCTGTGTGATTTAATCTTTGTTTACCTAAGGCTCTCGAGGGGTCCTGTCTGACTTTGTGTTGTAGAGCAGCAGAAGCGAATGGTCAGCAGACCACACTCCAGCTGATGGGGCAGTTACCAGCAGCTGGGGGACAGTTAATGTATTAAAATGCACTAATGCAATTGCAAGCAGTTGTTCCATTAGCCCCTCAGGGATGAAAGGATTTGAATTGCAGATTCTTGTTTTTTCTTCTCTGCAGCGCTCTACATTTTTCTGTCCCTTTTCCATCCTCTCAGCCAGGAGGTCTAAGTTTGTCTCTGGCCTGCCCTGCTCCATCTGTGAGTGCTGTACATGCCCCGTGTTCTGGCTGTATGTCACACAGCCCTGCGTGCAAGCAAACCTCTGACCAGTGATGGATGGAAGCAAGCTGGTGCTGCCTCATCTTTCCTCGGGAACAGATAGGGAATGGGTTGCAGAACTGGGGCAGTTCTCTCCTCACCATGTTGGTGGTCAGCCTCTCCTCTGCTGAATTAGAGAATAAGCAGAGGCTATTCATCAGCAAGCACACCATTCACAGATCTGCAGATCATCACATTATTTTTAATTTCTCAGCTATCCATTTAAAGGTGGAATCTCAATCATTAAGGTTGGAAAAGACCACTAAGATCATCTGGTCCAACCATCAACCCATCACCACCGTGCCCACTGACAATGTTCCTTAGTGCCAAGTGTGCACAGTTCTTGGACACCTCCAGGGACACTGACTCCACCACCTCCCTGGGCAGCCTGTGCCAATGCATTACTACTCTTTCTGAGAAGAAATTTTTTGTAACATCCACTCTGAAGGAGTGTTTGGAGGCTCCTTCTTCAGAGAATATACCCTGGAGCTGAGTCAGTAGAACAAGGAAGAAGAAGTTGTGTTCCAGGGACAGATAATACACTTGAATGCCTGAGATTCTCTTGTTTTGCTGCAGATTGCCTGCAGGACCTTATGGAAATTCCTGTCTCTGTCTCAATCCTTTATGGCACTCTGGAGACCTTTGTGTCCTGACAGAACATTTGTTGCTTACATCTGCTCTGACTTGGTCATTTATAGAACCACAGAATCATAGAATCATTAAAGTTAGAAAAGACCTCTAAGATCATCCAGTCCAAGAGTCAAACCATCACCACCGTGCCCAGTAAACCATGTCTCATTTAGTAGAAGGTTTCATGAGCAAGGTTATATTCCATTGCTGTACTATAAAGAAAGATGTGTAATCCCCTGCTCAGCTGGGCTAGACTGTAAGAAATGGATAACCCTGTCACTGCAATAAGGTAAAATCAATCTTCCTATGCTAGATCCTGAGTAAACACTGTCTGGTGTCGTTGAATGGTACTCTGGTGCCATTCCTGCATAGGGCACTGGCACAGCCATGTTCCTGCTTGCCTTGCCTTCAAGTGCTGCTCTACTACTGACTATAATAAAAAAGCAGAACATGTATTTGTTTAATGCTTGCCGTTTGACAGTTTTTCAATATAGGTAAGCTTCATGGAAGAAGCAGAGGTAATGAGCTTGTGTATTGGCTTAATCTATCAAGCAAACAACATCGGTACATACAAGTGCAATTGCAGTGAGTGGTCTGTGAGCAGCAAAGATGCTATCTGCTGCTAGGAAGGAAGGCTGCTTTTAATATGTGAAGCATTTGTTGCTGTTGTGTTTTTTCAAAGAAAGGATAGCCTGCCTTACCTTGTGATCACAGGTCCCCAGTGTTACGCAAAAAGGACTTTGTTCTCAAAGAGGATGTTTGGAGACCTTCAGCTCCCGAGGTAGTGCTGTAAGTTTGGCTACTAGTATGCTTTTCTCTTTGACACTCCATGTGCTCCAGACCTTTTATTCTGATTTGTGGGGAACTGGGAAAAACCTTCAGGCCAGATGATGTTAGATGATCACATTAAATCAGGATATCAGGAGATCAGTAACATATTGATACCTGATCTGGATGGGTCAAACCTCTGTTTAGAAGTTCACTCAAGCACTGGAAATCTGCTTTTGATTAGAGGGAATCAGATGGTCAAGCTGCAGCCAATCTTAGGTAGGATCCTACCTAGCCAGTCGCCAGACCCAAGGTGCTTTTGAGCAATGTTATACTGTCAGCATCTTCTCTCTTGTCATTTTTGACCTTTTAAAGGACTCCTCCTTCTCGTCCATGACACGTGACTGCCAGGTCTGACTGAACATGTACAGACCTTATGGTAGGGCCCTGATATCTACCATGGGGATAGAGATCCATGGGCAGCCTGGTGCTGCTTTGTTCCCAGCTAGCTGTGACACCTACCCATGCTATCCCTCCTCACCATGCAGCCTGGTATGCCCACCACCATGCCTGACCTCTCAGCAGCCTTCAGAAGCTCCTTTCTCTCATTGAGAGGGGGAGAGGAAGTGATTACAAGAATGACTTTGTCAGGGTTGTGATTTTTCCTGACTATTTTTCCATAGTTCTGGCAATGATGCAAAAAAAAAAAAAAAAAAAAAAAAAAAAGACTACATACTACATACAGAAAATCTCCTAGTCTAAAAAGAGCTGTTGCTGTTTGGTGGTCCTTTGATGACTTATTGCCAACAGACATCTGAGTTTACTATAGATCTACTTTAGGTCATAAGTGCAAAAACAAATCTCGTTAATATTTAAAGATTCTTAGCACAAAAGCATGCATAATTAAACAGTGCATCAGAGCTGATAATTCCAAATAATTTGTCTTCCGAAAAGGGTTTTTTTGTAATTTGTTAAACTGGTTTGAAATCTGCAGCTGAGCAGCAGGAGTATGTTTGCGTTACACAATGAATGATTTTAAATGTTGGGTTGTGTTCATCCTCTCTCTCTGAAGGAAAAGAGGTGTGACACAAGGGAGGCTTTTTTTGCAAATTTACTCGGGTGTGGATGCAGCACTGCACAAAGCTGAGCTCTATTTCATTTTTAAAAGTAAAACTATTCCTGCCAGGTATAGCACTGCTTTCTCTCCAAGGATATTTTCATGTTCCAAGAGGAGCTTCTTGTTTTAACCACGTCTTTTTCTACAGCACTCAATGGTAAAGGTTTGCCTGTAATAACAATGATGTATTAGTTAGTAAAACAAGTGACATACAAGACAAATATGAAAAAATTAATAGTGTCAGGTACAAGATGCAATATACTGTAAGCTTTTCGCTACATCCAAAAGGCTATCTGAGCACATTTTCTGCCTGGGTGCTAAAAATCTATGAGGAAAGAAAATGCGCTTATGATCCACTGCAAATCACACTTTTCACAAGTGCCAAAATACAAATTGATGTGTGACCGCAGCTATTCTTTAATTTAATATAAGATCAAAAATTAAATGGCAAAATATTCCGAGCACACGCTGATCATTGATCACTCAGCAGAATTATTTACAAGGCAAATCTGAAGAAAAAAAAAAAAGCTCTCTTACATGCTTCGCTGAAGGTGTTTTCAGGAGCTACTGAAGTTATCAGGGTGATATTTACCTATGGGAGAGCTGATCACAGCACAACTGTTACTAACTCAGGACGTGGTGCTTTTTGCTTGCCTCACTACCACAGATACATCTTCTATTCTGACTGCTCTGTGGGTGTCTGGGAGCTGCACTGGGAACTGTCACGGATTAATGTCCTACCTAGTGCTGTGTACAGAACTTCGTTGTTAGTAAGAGTACCGATTAAAAACTGGACTGTGTGTGATGAGTACTGGCCCTGCACCAAAGAGATCAAAATCAGTAGCAGAGGGAGGAGTGACAAGGTAGGAATTTGCTTTCACTACTGGAGAATGAAGCCCAGATAGGTGAACTTGGATGGTACATGCTGGATGTTGTGACATCCTCAGTGAATTTATGATGGATGAAGGTATCTAAACTCAGTAGATCACAAGTGGGCATGTGTCAGGGCTGTTGTACCCTGACTTATCAGGCAGTCATGGAGACAGATGAGCACCATATCACAGCTGCCTGAGGGAGTGACTGGAGCTGCATCTCGCTCTCCCCTGAGGCTGTATTGGGAGCGCTCAGTACGAAGGTAATTAGAACAGGTCATCATTTTCTTGAACTTAACTGTCCCTTCTGTCTGAATACAGCTAGGAGAGCCATTCAGGACAGCTCATGGAATATATCTAGGTATGCAACAAGTGCTTGAATGCATAATTAAAAAAAAAAAAAAGTATTTGGCTATGTCTTACTTGACATCTTTGACACAAGAAGAGCAGATAAGTAGATAAAAGCAGTTGGTTCCAAGGCCCCTGTAACTGTGCTACATGTTGTTAAGGGGTTTTGCTTTAGGCTGGAGTTTGTTCAGTCCCAATGGATG
>PPHD01024288.1:0-12172 GCA_002909625.1 Bambusicola thoracicus
GTTACCATAAACAGAATCTATATTTCATATGGAAAATTCTATCACCTTTATGTCTAAGTGTGACATCACATACTCCAACAAAACTTCCCTCCTTTTAATAACATATGGATAAAACTAAATTTAAAACACCCAAATAATAAACTGTCGATACTTCAATCACTGCACAGAGAAACTCTCTATGCTTCCCAAGTCTGGAGTTTTCAGGTGCCACGTGCAGCTCCAGCACCTGCCTGCAGTGCCTACTGCCAGAGATGCGTTCCGGGGGCTCCAGCAGCTGATGGAGAGAGACAAGCACAGCCACCAAGTAAAAGCATACACAAGTTGGGAGCCAATTACCACCTCCACTGCTTTGAATCACCCTCTAACACCACCTGCTTCTGCATGCAAAAAAAATTAAGAGTCTTAGCATGGAACAGAAGCATTTAATTGCAGGCTCTTTTCTCCTAACTGTAGGTTACTGGGTTCTTTTCTTTCAGAAACACCTCAGCATTAATTTACATCAGTAGAACAATTTTATTTTATTTTTCCGCCCATGCCAAGTGTCTTCAGAAACAGGCAGGGTTTGGAGAGTGTCCTTTGAACAGCTGCACTTCCCCTAATCACAACCAGTGCCATTTTTTTTACTGGATACAAATCCGTTTATGGGCATTAGGACTCAGATTTTGGTCTCCTGGCTTTCTTGCTCTTTTATTTAGGTGCAGAACTTAGATTCAACATAATTTTTCCCTAATTCATTCTGTTCTATTTATTTTCCAAAGGGTAGAGATAATTATTTGTTAGAAAAATATACATACATGTGAATTTATTACATGGTATTTAAACAAACCCCCCAAACTAAAGACTTCAGATTTTTATGGTGCAACTTCTAATGGGATAAATTATTTAGTGTGCATTTTACCCACAGAAATTTATAGAAATATTTACGTAGTTCTCAGTACTCAACCAACACTGAATAATTGAGCTTTCCCTCTTCAAAAACAACAGAAATATTATGGTGCTCCCAACTCATCTGTGGGAACATTTTTAGCAAAGATGCTATTTAACAAACTCATAGCTGCAGAGCAAATACAAAACATCTAACGCAAACTGCTCAGCCCTTCTGAAACACAAACACTGCGAGCAGCACATCCTGCTTGGGTACTTTCCTGCTTCTGCTCCATTTTGTTTCCCTTCAGCAGCAGCAAAAGGCTCAGGGCGCCCTGTTTAAACTAACAGTAATGATTTTAATTTGAAAATGTGTCTTGACAACAGTCAGTAAGAAAGATAAGAGAACTACAATTGATTTTATGCTAGGAATTATCACATAGCTCTAGCATTCAGTGCAGATATTGACTCTTAATGTCCTGTTAGATCAGCTGGCATGCAATTAGGCTTCCCAAGTTGTTTGGAAGCTATGTAACGCTTTCAAAGTCATTTATAAGCATATATACTTTGTGGATATATAAAAATATATAGAACTGGAGAGGTGCCTCTATTTTCCAAAACTTTTCCTACAGGTACCATGTTTATTGGAATAGAATATACAATTCACAGCAGCACTTTCTAAAGTACTCATAAAAATACTATCAAAGTTACTTATTATTTTAAACATTTGGTAGTTTTTGCATATTTCTGCATTAAATATCCCTGGCAAATGTGTATATATATATTTAACCTTAATGGAAAAGAAGTTGTTTATGTATGTTTTTCATGAGCATGTCTGAGACTGTGCTAAACAGAATATAGTACATGCAGAAGGTAGAAGTCTGGCAACCAGAGCAGAACTACCTAACACCTTGCTCTGTTAAATCACAGTTCAATATTCCTGAAATAAGACACATTTTTTTCTCCACTACAAAATTAAGATACCATAATGCTTTCCCATCACAAAGTGCTTTACAAAGCGCCTGAAGATGATCTGTGTCAACATACACCAGATCCAAGAGAACTTCTCCAAGCAAACTGCCTTCTCTTTTTGGCCAGATCCTCAGTGTCTGTCACATGGCAACTAAAGTCAGCACACCTACCAGAATCTACATCTGCTGTAAATCTCACCCTTTCAGGTAACTTCTCTGGCTTTACTGACATTATGTAAAAGTTAAGTCCAGGACAGCTCTTAATAGCTAGCAAGTAATCACAGCGAATCATTTTCTTTGTAATGTAATAAACTCACACACTGGCATTTAGAAAATGAAGTCCGTAATTTAAAAAAATATACACCAAGCTAGCAGTATTATGCACTGTGGTATCTGTGCAAAGCTTCCCAAGAGTGAGTTTCTGCCCATAAATACTTCCTATTGATATGCACGTTTCACTCCTCCTGTGCTTTAGGTTTCCACTTCTTCATCTTTTTCCATAAGTAATTCCCCCAAAATAAGCATGGTTAGCACATTTAATCACATACACAATTACTTCAAGTTGACTGATCAGAAGATGCCAAACTATCATGGTTTAAAAAAGACATATTTTCTAAATATTTAGCTCCTATGACATATATTTTCTTCAGAAAGCCAGGTGAGCCACCCCAGTTTCCAAACCGTAAGCATGATTCAAAATCCTCTGGAATTTAAAATGCAGTTAAATTTACTTTTACTTTATTACAGAAGCTTTTAGAGGAGCATATCAAAAGTTTGCTCATTAGGAAGGACACATTCAGCAATAGAAAAATAAACGCTTAAAAAAGGATGTCTTTATTTTCATTTAAGAAATGATGCAAAATTACAAGTTGACAACATTTCACATTCCTTTGAGTCTATATTTCTAAAATCACTGCTGGTAATGCCAATATGCTTCTATATTTTAAATGTTCTTTAACTCTTTTTTTTTTTTTTAGTAGACACCTTTTCTTAAGAAGAGAATTTTATAGATAGATAATAAGCCTTAAGAAATACCTGAGAGGTCTTGCCTGGGGATTGCCTGCTTCTACATATGGATGTAAATAATCCTTTATGTAGAGATCAGCAGCACTATTAGAATGGGTGCAAATGAGAATCCTGCTGGAATAAATGGTGCAAATAAAAAAGCAATGAAGAAACAGAAAACAATTCAAAGCAGTAGAATACAAAACAAAGGAAACAGTGGCCATCTTCCTGTACATTTCTCTTAATGAAACTAGGCACTGACCTACTCCAGTCCACATGGTTCAGCCCTTTAACTGAAATCTTTCACTTATGTAAAGGTTTAAAGTTTAAACAGTTTTCCAACAATTGCAGTTATTAATCCAGACTTGATTTTAAGTAAGGAACAGCTTTTACTATCAAATATACTGCACAGCTTTCCACGTTGAGCAAATCACAGTCATTCTCCATAATGTCAATTTTAAATAGTTTTAAAATGGAAAATACAGGCTAAGACTATAAAATTACCATTTGAAACAATAACAGATGGCTCAGGTTTGGTTGTTTTTTAAGCTGGATGGAAATTCTATACTTCTACATTTAACGTGAACTTAATAAGAAATGGTACTCTCTTTGCTAATCATGTATTGCTCTATTCAGAGCCCCACCTCACCTAGTATCCTGTTGTTGCAGTATGTGCTTGACTGCCTGAGCCAGCGTGAACGTTTTTCCTGTCCCATAGGGACCGATGATAAGAACAGGAGGCAGTTGTATTGAAAGTGGGGTAGTGATAGCCAGAACAGCCTCTTTCTGCTTAGCATTTAGCCGAGGGTCCAACTGCTCATCCCATTGTCTGCACAAAAGGAGGCAAGAGTTGAAAATCAGAACCTATGACAACTCACAGTCAGAAAGAAATGAAATGAGGTAAGATTTCAAAAGCTTTCATGAAGGTCTGTATGTTAATGTATTGATTCTGTTATTTTGAGCCACACTAAAACAAACCAGCAGATCTAGCAAAATATAACATGCTTGTGTCACAAAACCTTGGTACTATTTGCAATAAATCAGTATTTTTTATTCCAAAGTAATCCAACTACTTCCCAATTTACAGTACCTTGCCTAACAATAATGAGCCTCTATAATGCACATTTCAGACAGAAATATATACTGAACCACTACCTGATTATAAAAGAAAGCTACATATAATCCAGGCAGTATTTACCCTGTCAGCTTCAAAAGTCAACGTTTATATTACCTCAGGCTTGGTAAATATGAACTAGGATGAATCTCTAAATAAAACAAGAACAAAAAATAACTAGTAATCACCAATTACAGATTTCTTTTTCCCCCTTTTGAGATCATTAAGGCATAGACCTCCAACAAAAAAGAAGTCTAAAAGGACCTCTGCTGTAACCAGTTAGATACCAGCACTGACAGAAAGATTCTTTCAGAAAATTCCAAGGAGCAGAAGAGGTTACAGATTTGTAGGCACAGTTTATAATATTCCCGGTGACAGATTTAAAAGTAGACACACAGTAAAAAACACCTGTCACTGCTGCACATATGGCCATACTTTAGTAATGTGATCTGCTTTGGTGCAAGCACTATGATTCTTGCAAATAAGGAAAGCTTCTGGTACCAGAAGGGACTAACATCAAGAGAAGCTGATTGAAGTCCCAACTTTTAAGATAGCTATGACCAAAAAGCTTCCAGAGGAATCTAAGAAATACTGGAAAGTAATAGAGACATAAAACAGAAGTACAAGAAAAGCATAGGAAAGATGGCTCTGAGTTAAAGCAAACCAAGCCAGAGGGAGAAAAACATGCTCATTACACTGACTTAAACTGAATAGCAATCATTATGAACATTATTTACAAATGTAAAAAATACAAAACGATTATACAAATAAGTTATAAACTAGAATCACTACGTAAGTTTTTGATAGCATAAATCTCCTGACACGAAACAGAAAAATGTTCTAGCTTGCTTGCCTTCCTTTTCATTGAAATCACTGCTTACTTCCAAACCATTCCTAAATACTACTTCTTTACAAGATTTACCCAAAACTTAATTAAGTCAGTGAACAGATTGTCACTCTCCTTCATTAGCTTTGTGGAACAACTGTGCAAAACCTGCTCCCTTCTTTCAGCCTTTACTGACAAAGCTTTGATACATGCAGCAATCTTCCCCACCCAGAACACCACACCAGCCCCCTTTTATCATCTCTGCTCTTCCTACACTTCAAAAACAAACTCAATTTCTTCCAGTAACTTTTGCCTTACATTTTCTAGCTGCCTCAGTTTTCTGGCCAGATCACTTTCCTTCTCATCCTTGAGCTATCTTCTGTTCTGTACTGCAGCGCAATCACACTCTTAATTCGCACCTTCAGGACATCACACGACTCCCTGAGTGCTGCACAGACTATCAGCTCCACATATGTCTCACTTCCCTGGTGTCTAAGTACAGAAACTTCATGCTTTCTTTTCTTTCATCCTTCCCCATGCACTAAGAGTACTGACCATACTACCTGACCCACAAAGCCTCATTTCTTCCCCAAGTTTCCTCTTCAAGATGAACTATTTTAATTGTATTACTGGACTCCTGGAAGTTTTCTCAAAAAAGTTTAAATAATGTGGAGGTTTTTATGTCCTAAAAGGAACTGTACAACGTATACACAGGGAATCTCAGGACTGACTGCAAGTGCAATGCCTTATTACCACATCCTTTTGTTTTGCCATTCCCTTCAGTGGTACGTCCAAATTTGGGTCACTGCATCAAACTCAAAAAGTACTAAAGGATTACTAATGTTAGTGAGTCTGCGTGTTTAAGATCCTGCACAGCAAAATCCTTGCAACGGCTATTTACATTTCCACAAAGTACATATTTTGAATGAATAACAGCAGAACAGGAAATAAGAACGGGAGATTTGCTTGCTGCAGCAACAACACAACTGCTGTGCCTATTAAAGTCACCATTCAACCACAGGGAAAACTAATCAACAGATCCCAGTCCTCAGAGGATGAGTTTTCTTGTTTTATTCAGAACAGTTTCACTCCCTTATCTGAACCATCCTCACCATTAATGAAGAGCAAGACATATTTCCTGTTCTAGGGCAGATTTCAGCCATCTGTTATGGGAAATTCAATACTGCATTACCGTACAATCATTGACATTAAAGTTGTATTCTTGTACCTGTTGGGACTCCAGGGTATGGTGGGAGTCATGCTGACATCTGGAAACAAAATACTGTTGTCCTTAATTCTGTCCAAGGCATAATGCATTTCACAGAGGGGTAAGCGATTCAGCTGAAACTGAAGTTCAACCTGCAATACAAAATGAATGAATTAATAGATGAAGCAAAATTGATTTATTTAGAAGACACGGTAGATCTTGCTGCATACGGTAACTATTATCTTCCTGCAACCCACTGATTCTCAGAAGGAAACAGGATTGGTTTTGGATTTTTGTAAACAAGATCAAATACAGCACCTTCTGTAACATTATTTTGTTGTTTAAGATGAGATTCCATTGCACTTTCGGGAAAAAAAAATAAAGTAAAATATTCTTCAAATTATTTTTGGTACACAAAAAAGTACTCCTTGAAAACAACACTGACCTACAGCATTGTTTTAAATATTTAAGCCTCCATACTTTACTGAAAGAGCAACTTGAAAACAGAAACAGACCAGAAACTGTTGCAGATGGACAGATAGTACAAATCTGATGTTTGACAAGCAGAGATAAAACCCAAACAGTGCTTAAATGCAGCCAAACATTCTGCAATAATACAATTTGTCACTTCTGTTGAATTGTTAGAACTCTCCAAAACATGATTTCTAAAATTTAGTTGTTTATCAATACATTCTGTTTGCCTTCTCAATTACTTGTGTTTTAATGCTCTTAGCATTTCCTTTTTTTCCCATTATATTTAATAACACTGTTCATATCATAATGCAGCACGTAAAATAAAATAAATCAATACTAGCTTTGCTGTAAATAAACAACACCTGCTTGCATCAGTGCAGCCATTAACTTTCTGTCTCACAGATACAAAGCACTAAACATTCACCTCGCCTATTGCATCTTACAGCAAGAAGTATAAAGAAAAGGGCAGCAATGGAGCTAAGGAGCAAGCATGGAGCTCACTGAAACTAATTTAACAGGTAGTAAAACCTGTGGTTAGAGCATTTTTAAGAAACTTTTTCCCCACCGTTCCATTGCATAGCTGATGCCTACCCACTGCTGCAGGAAGCACCCAGGTGTTTAAAGCAGCATGGTTTAGCATACGCCAAGAATGAGAGCAACAGCTCAACTGCCAGAGGGTGACCCTGAGCTCCCTCCAGGCATCCCCTACCCACACCCACAACGTCCCACATGTTAGGAAAAGATTTCCAAGCAAGTGGCACCACTCCCATCCTTAGCTTGCTCTATAGAGGAAAAGTTTCTTTGCTCCTACAGACCCAAGGCTAACAGAAGCCCACCTAGTATTAAAAAGCTACAATTTAAACACAAACTGTAAATCTGAGCAACACTTTAACAGCCCTTTCTGGGAGTCCAAGGAAGGTGGCTGGCATTCAAGGCCTCTTATTATCTACCAGCATTCTCAATTTTCACAGCTTGTGATTTGTTTTGTTTTCAATCCAGTTTGGATTGAGTCATGTAGTTATGTTTGCCGTTGCAGTGTACTGAATGAGGCCATCTGTGAAGGAGAAGCATGTAACCTGCTTCAATAAACATTCCAGAACAAGAAAACAGTGGGAAAGGAAGTCAATCCATTGCCAGTTCACAGAAAAGACAGTGCAACTACTCCAAAAATAAAACAGTCTCATGTTAGTTTGGTCATCAAGAAGAGCAGCAGCCAAGGGGCTTTAAAGCACCAGCTCGTTCCAGCCCAACTCAGAATTTTCTTCGTGCTTTAGTTTAGCCAGGACAACAGACAAGAAAATTATCAGCAAATTTCCAAGATGAATTATTAGGTAATAAAGGGAAGGAAGGCAGGCATTTTATCCAAAATACGCAGAAATTACAGCAATTTTGTTAGTGCTTAGGAATCACATAGGGATTACTAAATCCACTGGGGATAATTGCAACACTTCCGTCATCTTTAATGAAAGCACTGTACCTCCAAACTGTACTACCCTCAGTTCTAACCTGAGGATCTTTCCACATTTTTTAGTCAATTTTTCATCAGAAAAACTTTCCTCCCAGTCACAATTCATTAAAATATAGGTAACTGCTTAAGGACTTCACCACCAGTTCACTGATGTATATGTGAAGCGCTGCATGATTTCACGAATAAACTCAGATCCTAGTTTTTAATGGAGAAGAGATTTGCTGCCTCAGGCCTAGTTCTATGACATTCGAAGGAAAATAAGTCAGTTACTCAAAACTCCAGCTCATTTGGAATTCCAGAGCAGTTCCTGATAGAATCAATTAGTAGATTTAATTATTGTTTTAAGAAAACAAACACAAAACCAAGAGCCCAGAAGAGCGTAAGCCTTCCCAGACCAATCAGTCACATTAAATTAAGACATTAAGATTCCTACATATGTTTCCACAACAGAAAGTAAATTGAGATAATTCCTTGGTGAAAATGCATTCAATTCAAGTAATTTCAGTGACCTTAATTTGAGGTCATTTCTGGCTAGTAAACAAGGTCAATTGCAAATTCTACAGCAGGCACACATAGGCAACAGGTAGGAGGAATGCAAGTAGTTAACTACTGCTTTGTCTTCCTTTACTGCATGAGCAGGAATTGCAAGCTTGTTTGCAAGCCGCATAACAACACAATTTAAAAGCACACTCTATCCCCCTCACTTCATGTTAACTGCAAAGTAAACAAAAACTCGATCTTACTGCCAACACCACCATCTCCAGTAGCGGTGTTGTAACTTTTCATGTTGTGATGGAACGCCTCCCAGACAGGTATTTCAGGGTTAATGGAGGGAAGTACCATTGTGAAATACAGGATATGCATCAGAAAAGTATTTGTTCATTTTCCTCATGCCTGTATCTATTCAACCCTCATCACCTTCATCAAGGCAGGAAGTCATCCACTAGAGGACGATATTCCTTTTGTTCTGATACAGGTGCAGAAGGCAGCACAAAGCCCATTCATAGCCCCAACAGACTTCCCTAAAAATTCATCTCACCACAAAGGCCAGGAACAAACGTAGTAGAATCCACAGCAACGCAAGAAGGAGACAACACAAAATCAACAGCCTCAGATGCAAATTACCAAAGAGAGTTCCAGCTGACTATATAAAGAGTGGTTTATTATTTTGGAGGAAAAATAAATCATAACACTCCTTCCCTTGACTTCATTAATGAAAAGGTTCCCGTGGACTCTGGTGACAATATATGTTCTGTAAGTAAGTATACACATTTCACCCATCTGAAATTCTCATTTTCGCTCTACTTTCTCTGTAGAGCAAAGAGATTAAAAAAAAATTCCCCTACTACATCTTCCAGCAATTATTTTGGGTGGAGCTGAAATAGGTATAATGCAAACATGCCAGCACAGTCTCCTCTCAGGCTTACCTGCATCTCACAATCTGCCCGAAGATTAAGCTCTTCACAGCATTCCCTGGATACCCTCAAGAAGATGTAATCCTTTGTTTTCTCTTCAATAGCTGCTTCATAAACCTTCTCTTTGGTTCCTTGGGTCTGTGCTGACTTCTCTTTAGTGACAGGCAATAAATAAACAGCGTTGACTTTGGTCATCACCAGCCGTCCAGCCAAAGTGTCTTCTGAAAGCGTCTCAGTGAGCTTAAAGCGTCCAAAAAGTTGTCCATTTTGGGCATACTTTGCACCTCCAGAAACCCCAGTGAGCATGAAGCTTGCTACAATCTGCAATTGCACTTTTATGTTGAACCTAAGCAAGAAAGCATCCAGTAAGTGCAGGAAAACACTCTGATTCAGAAATTCCATGCATCCAGACCCAAGGTTCACTGCCCAACACTCTGAGTATGAAACTATATTTCAACAAGTATAGCAAAAGTGGTCCTTCAGAAGTATGTAGCTGTAGAACATTTACACGCTTTCCTTTTGATGTCAGCCTATAAAACATACAACTAAGAGAAAGGATATCGATGAAGCTTTAAAAAATAGAATCATAAAAACCACCTTCACTAGACTAAATCAAATGCAAAAGTCTCTGTGACCAAGATAAGTTCAGGGATAACTAGAGCTGTTGTGCATGTTCCAAATCAGTAAAAAGAAGATGTAAATACTTTCTAACCTTACATTATGTTCACCTATATGAGGTATTATTCAGGGAGAGAGGTAAAAGAACAGAGTAAGATTCTTGTTTATTCTATCCACCTCTCCCAAGCTGCACACAAGTGGGAGTAACCCAGATCTTGAAGAAGGTAAATGATATAACACCTCTAAATTGGATGGATTGATTAAAATGCTTCCTAAAAATCAGAATGTGAGAATAATAATAATAAAAAAAATACGTATAGATCATCTTTAACACAATAAACAAGAGCTCTGCACTGTTACTAAGGTACAACCATGTGCTACTGTGAATTTATTTTGCAAGAACTTTTAAAAACTTCCCTAAAATGGAATCCCCAAGCTGCTAAATGTGCTCTAGCTGATTCTCAAATTTTCATTTGTAAAAAGCTACAGGAAAAGATTATTACTGCCAATCTGACACAAGGCACAGCTTACTGTTTTTGTACATGAATAAACTGACTCTACCATGCTAAAGGGAATCTCAAATCTACAGATTATCAATTCTCTGTGAGTAAGCTGACATCTTCTGGCAAGATGTTAAATTACAAAATCAGGATTAGAACTAAAAATCCAAAGGTTTCTTCTTCCACCCATTCCTCACCTTGTTTTGCAGTGACTTTTATACAAAAATCAACAAACTACATTTTTAATGAGAGGAGTTTATGCAAGACTCCTCATTGCAAAATCAAATCAGAGAAATACCAGATAAATCAAGAATCCATGCACAGCCAATGCAGCCAAATTCTGCAATGGCGAGTGAAGCCATTCTGAACAAAGCCCCATGTAAGGTTTTCTTAAAGGTAAGTTCAACATATTTCATTTTACCTTCACATCTACAGAGCTCAGACAGGATGTACAGTATGACGTGTACTTATGCACCAATAAAATAGAAGATACAGTAATGATGAAAACAAATCTATCTTCCCATCAGTCAAAATTTTGAGTTTGCACAGTCTTGAGGCTAAACCTGTTCTATAATTCTGGAAGCAGAAAATGCAGTGCATGGGAGGAGCTACACTGCCTCACATACTCACTGATGTTCATACAGGAAAACATTCAGTAAGTTTTAGCCAACATAACCACTATAGGCTGTTTCTCTTTTGAATGCACAAAAAAAGGATGACTCTTAAAACCATCAGCAGATGGTATCTACAGCAAAGTGTTCAAAAACCAAGCTAGCATCTAGATCAGAACACTGTTTTGCTTTTTGCATTTGAAAATGAGTCAGTAATACAGCCCTTACTCTAACCTTTATTGCTTTATTTTGTAATGCAGTCGTGTTGCATATGCTTACAAACGCCCCTTGAAATATTAGAATAAACACAATTTAAATGTAAAGTTTTTAAAGACCATTCAGAATGGATTCCCTTATAACTAAACTCAGGACTTTATCAAGTCACTGCAACCTTCATCCAGTACTTTTCAGTAGTTCCGCTCAGATGGCCTCAAACTCTGCAACTGTTTTCCTAGAAAGTGCAAAGCCATGATTGACATTCTGCTCCGATCTGAACTGCAGTCATATTATTTCGATCCTGACAGAAAAGACCATGTTGACAACCCTACTGGTTTACAAGATGCAGCCACAAATGCATTAGAGGGTAGTTGCTCATCATCACGTTGACTCTTGACACAACTTCAGAGGTATTACAACCTCCTTGCATTTGTATTTCCAGACCCACTTCCAGGCTTGCAACCCTAGAAGCTCACTAGAGAATAACAAGTGTGTGATCTTAGCCACAGAGGATCAGAAAAGTATGCTACTTTCAGCCTTGTTGAAATTAAGTGGGTCAGCTACAAGATCAAAAGAATGCTTCTGTCATCAACACTATCAAAGCAGAAGATTTCAAGAACATTATTAAAACTTACTAATCTACAAGACAGAAAAAGAAGAGCAAAAACTTATTACTGCACCATAAGGAAAGCATTACACAGAACACATTTCTTATTCTTTCATTTCTACAGGCGTGCTGCTCTTTGCCTTCCTGTGAGGCACGAGTGTAATTCTCAATGTGAAAATTCACTTAGCAAAAACAATCTAGCTCTGCAGCATATTTCACAACAACTTATTTTCTTTCTGTATAGAGAGCCCAAAACATATATATATATATATATAA
>PPHD01024289.1:0-12172 GCA_002909625.1 Bambusicola thoracicus
GTTGAAGTAGAGAGGTTACATAGTGCAGCAGGACTACACTTTCTGGATGAAGTGTATCCCTGAAGAGTGCTGTCAATACTGAGTTGATGACATTTCCCTCCATCACTCCCAGAGAACTTTAGCAAGGATGTAGAGCTGGCCTTAAGCTTCTTCCAGCAGCATTTAAAGTAGCTGACAGCTGATTTGGTCTTGCCACTCTACACTGCACTTTACAGGTGTAGAAGCTTTGGTTTTAGGCATGTCACTAGAGATAGAAGTAGCTCCTTTTGCTCAGATGTAATCTCATGATTCACTTCAGAGCACAGACTTAATCCCATCCTTTAACGTCATGCATTTAAAAATCAGATCCATTGTGAAATTTGCAAAAAAGGATTATAAGATACCAACAAATACTCTATCATTTATGAATGGAGGATTTCTTACAATATAATGAAATGTTTTTCTGTTGTCATCAAACTTAAAATAAAACTGCATTTCATATAGGTTTAATTCATCTGTGCAAAACAGCAACAACACCACAACAAACAGGATAAATTCTAAGAAGTTCAGAAAATGTAGCAAAAAATACATTTTCCATTGCTCCTGTTTTCCATAACATCTGATTTTCTCTGAAATTGAGCTGCCAACATATCCTTTTTATGCCCTTTACTCAAACAATTTCTGAAATATGAGTGATTACTCTAAGCCTGGTTCTCAGTCCCCCTGAGGAAGGAGGAAATTACTCCCATATATTCATCTGAGATTAAAAGAACAAAATTTCCTAAAACTGTTTCAAGCATGCTAATACTTTATTAAGCATTGCATTGTAAGTTAAATTCTGCATAACTGAATTCCTGAAGATGAACCTCTTCTGCAAGTCTCCAAATTCATGAATAAATGTGCATTTCCTCCACTGCCTCCTGAAGTGTTTAGCTAACTGACAAGAAACAAATCAGTTCTCAAGTGCTTCAACCTATGGAAGAAATAATTTCTTGAAGGATACTGGCATTGCAAACTCACAGACATCCAAAAGCCCATGTTTCCACTGCTGAGGAAAGAAAAAAGAAAAAAAGAGAAAAAAAGAAAGAATACTTTGAAACCTACAGTTCAACTTTTTCTTGAAGTAATATCTGTTTGACAGTATGATTTCTGTGAAACCCTACGATTAGTATTTAATGTATTTTCATAATTGGTAATGACTCAGAAAAATATTGAATTGATTGTCTGGCTATTGTAAGCTCAATGCTGATCTCAGAAGATCATTGAAAAATGCTGTTATCACTTTTAGTTCTCCTCAGCTATTCTGAAATATAACGACATGATGTAATTTTCGTTAGTATCTTCAGAAATTATTTCATTTGAATTTCTGTAAGTAAAGAAGGCCATAAGTCATTCCAGAATAGGATGGGATAAGAAAAAAGAAAAGAATAATGTTGAATATTTTTAATAGAACTCATCATTTTGATTCATGTAGTTCATAAATCTTTGTGCAGATTAGCACAAGGGTTTGCCATTGTTGTTGCTTCATGTTTGCTTTGTTCTTAAAGTCATTTGTTATGCCCCCATTTAGGAAAGCTGTCATCCAGTTAAGGCACAGATAATGAAGTTTTGGTCTACAAATCACAAAGGACTTCTTAATAATGGTATAGTTAAATTATTCATTGAAGCTATTTAGCAAATATTAAACAAATAACAGTATATCAATTTGGCAATAGTCAAGGTGAATTTGAGAATGAGATGTTAACCACAAAGGGGATGAAATATTTAGCCTGTCATATTTCTGAGTTATAATCTTAAAATTTTAAACATGGGATGGGATGTGTTTAATCAAAAGTAGTTTATCGCTCCTGATATTGGATCAAATCAGCAAAGACACATTGTAAAGAGTAGAGATCACTAATCTCACTATGCCTGTTCAGATGTGATGAAAAATGAGAGGTTATCTCTGCACTGACCAGTTTTCTGCTGGTTCCACTCTGACATATCAAAGGCAACTCTGCTTTCCACACCTAGCCTTTAGGCCTCTTTCTTTTTTTCTCTCCTTTCCACTTCATCATTTTTCCCATTACTCACCACTTCGTATCATCAGATGTCCAGTTATCAACACTGTATAATTATATCAATGATAATTATATCAGAAAATCAAACTTATTTTTAAATGGTTAAATAAGAAAGTGAACTTTTAAAGATTTTCCTGCCTTCACTGCTTTCTCTCTTTAAAAAATAGTAAATCTTTTGGCATCTTCAGATTTTCGTGCTGCAAAATCAATTCAGTAAACTTAAAGATATAGACTTCCTTTTATTTTCATCCTACCTCTAGGGACCCTTTGGGAATGTGATTTACAAGTAGATATATATTATCATAAGATCTCTAAAATCAGGAAAACATGGAGAAATAAAGGAAGTAAGGTACTGGGTTCTCTCAGCTCTTGAATCTAGTGCAGTAACTTACACTAGGCAGAGGCAAATGTAAAAGTAACAGTCAATCAGAGTGTAGTATCTAAAAACATTTTACTTAAGTTAATGTGCTTCATAAAAAGACAGGAAAACATATTTTCAGCCTCAGCATTTTTACTATATGTAGTTGAAATGTACTTATTTCCCACTGTAGGCGTATTTATGTCATCTTTTCACTAAAAAAAAATGTAAAATAGTTTACAGAATTGGAGAGTGAAGGAATAAAATGGAAGAGAGAAAGATTATTTTTTTATGCTGCAATGTAGAAATTTTGAAATTTGCATCTAGTAGCAGTTAAATATAATTAAGGAAAAAAAAAAAAAAGTTATGGAAGAATCAACCAAAGATAAAACAAAATAGGAATGTCTTTTTTATAACAGTGTCTGTGGAATTGAACACGTTCTGTTTTCACTGATGAAAGAACAAAATTTTCTCCCTCTTGAATTCCATGTAAATACAGCCTCAAGCATTAGTATTACAGGATCTCTGATGACTTCTAGCTCTGATTTTCTATTTCAGATTTTCACAAAGTTGACAACCTTAGCATTAATAATGAAAAATGGCAGTGCTATTAATCAAACATATTCAACCACCCAAACATCATTAAAGTCTGATATAATCTTATTCATTGAATACTTAAGCACCTGGAAATGTTTAGCTCTCTTCTTACTTTTTCCTGAAACTAGTAATCCAGCAATGTCTGTCATAAGCAGACATACTCCAGTGTTTCCAAGACTGTGGTTTCATCTTCTGCCTTTCTGTTAAATATCTAAGATTTTAAAAGTTTTTGTTGGTGGGGAATTCTGTTTAATGCTTAGTTTCTTCTTATTCAAAGCACATGAGAAACCAAAGAAATCATGCTTCCAAAATATTGAAGAAGGAAAGAAATAATGAATTGAAATAGTACAAAATAATGAAAATAAATGTATATTGAAATAAACCATTTTGAGAAAGCAAACTAGTAAAGTTTTGCATGTCTTCACTCTGCCTGCATGAGGTTACCCTGTGAATTAAGACATGAAGGGAAAAGCTTGTACCTTAGAGTTAATAAATCCAGAGGTCCAGCTCTACAGGGAAAATCCCTCACTTTCTTCTGTGTTTGGGGAATCTGTGGTTCCAGTCCAGTCCCCCTCCAGTCAAGAGATCACAGAATAAGAAACATAAAAATGCCAGGTATGTCCAGGAAGAAGTGAATATTTTCCAGTTTTCGCCAAAAGTAATTTTCCAGAAAGCATGCCTCATTTGGTGATTTTGCCTCATTGCTGTTCAAGGTTCATTAATAAATTAATTAAACAATCTTAAAAGATCAGAAGCTGTGGATGATTGGACAGGGACACTAATGCCATTGCATCAGTGCAGTATTTGAATGACTAGGGCATAGAGCAAGAATGAGGAGGCTTGGAGTGGGTTGAGAAGCTGGTGACCTGGTGTTGAACTGCTTTGTGTAGGACTAGGAAGTCAGCTCTGAGAAAAGGCTTTGGAAAGAGGCAGAATATGATTAGCTTGGTGGAATCACTACAGTGCTGTTCAGAGCCTAGAAGGGAGTCCAGGACACTCAGAGATCACTAATTCTCCGCTGTCAAGAAAGTACCTGTGAGCCCCATGGCAAAGTTTCTTATTCTTTTATAACATTTGGTGCTAACTGATCATACTCAGTTCTGGTTACTGAGTTCAAATACCAGTAGGACTGTAGGACGGTAGGAATGAAAGGAGATTTTAGTAAGGTGAGTTTCTTCTCCAAGGTAACGAGAGGAAAGAGAAAATGGCTTTAAGGGGTTCCATTGAAGGTTCAGGTTGGATATCAGGAAAACTTTCGTCGCAGAAAGAGTGGTGATATATTGGAATAGACTGCCCAGGGAGGTGGTGGAGTCACCATCCCTGGAGGTGATCAAGAAAAGGTTAGATGTCGCACTGAATGGCATGATTTAATGGTCATGGTGGTGAGCGGATGATGGTTGGACTAGACAATCTTAGTGTTGTTTTCTAACCTTAATGATTCTATGATTCTATGGTCAGCAAATAAAATATGGAAAAAAAATGTCCTGGGGAACCTTTTTTCTAAATCAGGAAGTGAATAAATTCAATACAGGCCATTGAGTCTAGCAAAACTTTGGATGAAAATCAAGAAAGGAGGATTCTTGTTTTATCACATACAAACAAACAACCTCCTAAATGCAACAACCACAAAGCTTTTACCATTTCAACTTTTGTCATTCACTGCTATCTGAAGGGAACTGCCAAAAGTGTGTTATTCTGTGTTGGCAGAGCTTCAGGCATTGTGAGACTTGATAGGCTCCTGCAGGGAAAATCAAGGCAATCTGCATTAACAGTGCACCACTCTATACTGAAAGACTTCTTACTCAACATAGAGAACAAAAAGGAAAGTTTCTGCTCTTAACATTGTATTCTACTGGTTTCGAAATGAACCTGTTTAAAGAATTACTCTAAACAATCAGAGAGAGAGCCTCTTTTAGCAGGCAGGCTAAAAAGAATGGCAGTTCTCTTCCAGAAAAGACTGACAAGGGAAAAATATGTACAATTGACAGCTGAAAACAGAACATACCTGATTTAGAGCTACAGGTTTAGTTTTAGATTTAGAATTAAAATTGTTCTTGTTTATATCCATCCATGTCTTATTGTAGATGCTAGAAATATTGTAGGCAAATTAAAAGCTTCAGATCCTGGACATCCTCTCCATGGCAAGGAATAATCCTGACTGACTTGACCTCCACCTCTTGTTTTCATTTTCAATCTGAATTATTGTGCATCTGTGTAGATATTCAAGGATAGAATAGATATATAGCTGTGAATATCAACAAGAATACCAGTTATTGCTGAAGTTCATTATTGTAATATTCATGGGTTAGAATGGCAAAGAACAACATACAAATCAACTTTAGCCAAAACCTATTCTTTTCAGTCCTAAGAATTCTTTTCATGTTTGTATATTTTCATAGCTATAGAATTCTATCAGAAGGGTTTTTGTAATGCTATTTACTGCATTAAATCCTCCAGGTCTTGATTAAAACCACTTAAAATTAATAATTCATGAATAGTAGCATAAAAATACCACAAGAATAGAAAAATACTTCTAAGTACTCATGGGAACTAATTACGTTTGCTATTTCTGATGGAGATATGTATGTTATCTTGCAAGAGTACAGGTCACTTTGGCTAGTATTTAGAAGATAACATTCTTCATCAATTATTCATCAAAAACCTGTTTATTGATCATTTAAAACTGCATTTTATGACATTGAAATACAATGTATAGGAAACTCTTATAATAACAATCTCCAACTAATTCACAGAGTCGAAGGGAGAATGCTAGAGGGAACAAAAAAAAAAAAAAAAAAAAAAAGGTGATCTGTTGAAATGGATCTAAATTGTGTATCTCTTTGCTTAAAGCAGAAAAGGAATCATACGTAGGAAACAGTGAAACAGAAATGACAGCCTAAGGATAGGTACCTCCAGCTGAAATAAACTGGGTAGAAGGTTGATTCAAAAAGAAATGCAAGGAGGAAGTGGTTAGAAATTTCATAATGAAGTTGATCTAAAAAAGTTCACAGAATAAAAAGAGGCCTTATTTTGTTTGGGGTTTTGTTGTTACTTATCATCATCATCATCTTTTTCAGTACTGTAGCTATTCAAATGTGCTATTTGTAGAACAGCCAAAGCAATTATTCTATCATCACTTACAACATTTGCCAAAAGTAACAGTTTAAATCAAACCAGCTCATGAATGGTACTAAGAATTCTTTAACATTCTTCTTTAGAGTTATCTTTCCGTAAGCTCTGAAACTAAAAAGCTCCAAGGATGGAGTATTATTTACTAAATTTCAGTTCTGAATACGTTTGTACAGGTGACCCATGTATTCTTAAAAACTCAGGGAAGTGCTGACCAAATGTAGCTATGCATAGGAAAAAAAAAAAAAAAACCAACAAAAACTTCAAAATCTCAAGGCAGTGCTCAAGGCAGTACTCATAGGTGATCTGTCATTTTCAATTTGGTATTTATCAATATAGTTGTCCTTGTCCTAAAAATGCACTTAAATATAAATGGAAAAGCAACCTACTTGCATCACAAGTGATTCTTCAGGCCCTTCCACACGCTTGAGTTTCAACAGTCTCTCCTATTCATTTTCTGAGAGCTTAAGGAGGCTACGCCTGATATTAGCATCTCATTGATATTTTATATATGTGCAATGATCCAAAGTTTTCCATAACTGATTGATAGGGCCATAGAAACCAGATTACAGGGACTAAACCATGTAGTTGCTTAGCACAGTAGTCTTTTACCTAAGCGGTGCACAAGTGTATTTATTCCCATTATTCCTATCATAAAATTACTGTTTAATCACAAAATTATTGGTAGTCAAGGCTCTAATTATGTAGTCAAATAAAAAAAAAAAAAAAAAAAAAACATGAGGGAAAACTAACCTTAGTATCAAAGAACTCACACTGTTTGCTTAAAATATTGAGTCTCACATGGAGCATCTTGACATAGTCAAACCCATCTATAACTGCAAGACTAACTGATTTGCAGTAACCCAGTTCCAGAAGGCAATTCTCATTTTTAAGTTATTCTCAGACACAATAATTGACTTTCTTTGTTAAAAGCAATAATGGAGAAAAAAAGAAATGTAGGCACAATGCCTTGATCCTTCCCCAGCTTATTTTCTGAAGCAGTTTTTACTGAAATAAAAGTACACTGCAATCTTTATTCGCTGTTGACAGAAATTCTTGGAATACCTATTTAAACAATGCCAACATGTACTATGGGCTAATCTAATGCCATTCTTAAGTATTGCATAAATTGCTCATCATTGAATTTTCAAAACTAGTGTTCAGCAAACAGGTGCTGTCAGCACAGACCGAGGCATGCATTTTTTACTGCATCCTTCACAGAAGATTCAAGGGACGGAACCCTAGGACTAGTCTTCTTCCTTAAGCCAGCTCTTCCAATCAGATTGATGCCCACTAAGCATCATGGCTATTAATTGTTCTGCTAAGACCTGTGACCAACCTATGTACATAAGGTGCTTCATTTCCATGTCTGTCTCAAGGTATCTAGCATTAGTACCGTTACTGGGGAGAAATACAAAAAACTTACTTATGCTTCTCTCTCAGAATTGACTCTTCCTCAGGTAGCTCTTAAACAAAGCCAGACCCAAATACAGTAGCTGAATGTGGTCAGGTTGCAAAGGGACCTTGTGTATATATTTCCCAAGTTTCCTGATTGCAAGGCTAAATCAAATTTCCCTAGCTGGTTATTTCTAACTTCTTACTGTTTTGTGCATGCAGTTTGCATATTGCATATGCATATGCAGATTTGTCTGTGGAAGCAAAGCACAGGGCAAAGAGGGTGCTGACTGGCTGTAAAAAAGAAACAGTATTGCTTGAGGCTTAAATTAACACTGCCCGTGAAATTTTTTGTCTGTCCCGCTGGTGCCTCATTAAACACTTAATCTTGGAGTTCCTAAGTCTCTCAGATATGGAAACGTTGCTAGTTTTTCTTCTTTGGAAGATTAATTTGAGTGAAATGTGGAGAATGTAGGCCCCCTACTCTTGTCATTAGACCACCAGTGCTGACAGATCGTATGTACATATTTAAAACTAGTGCTCAGGAGAAAACTCTCTAAAGTGTCCCTTGGTCAATCTGTGGTGTGCATGTAGTCACAGGAGACCTTGTACATTGTGATTTTCCAACAGCAGTGGTCCCAAAGGACCCCATGGAGACAGGTTGCATACCGGTATTAGGAAGGCCTTCACACAGTTGTAATGTGGTCTGGTGCCAGATGGTACTGTGCATCGAGCCTCTCTCTTGTTCATGCAGTTACGTTGTAAAGAAATCATATTAGTGGCTTAGAAACCTGTACCTCATCAGTTTTCTATAGGGTGAAATGCTTTTGAAAGCATTACCACTAATTTTTACGCTGCAGTCTGCAGAAGACATGTCTGTGCTTGAGTTTACACATAGTTTTTTAATGAAACCATGGCATGGTGACAATTCCCAGGCATGCAAGGACCAGAAACAAAGACTGTTTATGCAGAAAACAAGTGATGTGATGTACACAACAAGTACCAGCTATCAGCTTCTGGCTTTTCCAGTTATTCTGTTTCACCAGTTTACTTCTTCAAAAATATGAGTCTTTTTTTCATACATGAAACAGACTTGGCCCTTTCAGTTGACTATGCATGACATGACAACTTAATGTTTTACAGACATTTGGGAAAAAGCTTTGAATTACACTCTACAGTTTATTTCTGTGGTACAGAATGGAGTGCCAACTCCAATAGCAACACAGTCTTTAAATAGTTTAAAAAAGAAAATTATTGCATATTTAGCCATTCTAAATTGTCCTTCTATAAGTAGTTGGCTGAAGTTTCAGAATTTTCAATGACTTTGCAATGTTACAATTAGAATTCATCTCATGTGCTTTTAATTTCGACATACCTGACATACAGTCCTTCCCACAGGTCCCCTTGAAAGGACAGTTCATGGTGATTCATGGATCAAAGCATGGCAGGCCATTCCACTCCCCCCCATCTTCCCCCAGAACTCATACGGTGTTAGGTATTAGTATCTGTGACTGGGGAAAACCAGAATCTATAAAGCAATAATTAAAGGTGTTACTCTTGCTCTTCAAAATTTATCATGGTTCTGGCTTCATAACACAGAACTGGTTTTATTTGTTTGCCAAAAACTAATTAATTTCTGGCATTGATGGATGTAGACATGTTCCTCCAGTATGGTTTCTTCACTCTACAATCAACTGTGAATTGTGCTTGAAACTTATACTAATGTCCTTGAACCACTTACACTGCTCACCCCTTTCTTCAGAATGTTATTGTTCTCTCTGCAGTTGTTTATGGTCATGTTGCCTTTTCTATATCATACAGCAAAGATGCAGAAAAATTTGTAGGCTATTGCCCAAGAGTAAGGAGAATTGTTATAAGGTGTTGATGAAAAGTACTCAGGGAAAACAACCCTAATTTTTCATTTGCAATGGGGATAGGCACTGGTAGTTTTTCTGACAGTGTGAACGTGTAAGATGAGTGCCTTAAAAAGTCAGTGCATGTTATTCTACTGTAACTTAAATATTTCACATTGCAGAATATCAGATAAAGAGAATTCATCAATAAGCAAAAGAAGTCTGCTAGAGAGAGCAAGGAAATCAATATCAACAGATGGGTTAAATCTCTGATTTTATGTCTTTAACAATGTTAAGCTAACAGGATTGGCATGTTAAATCTGAGTTTATTACCAATTGAATTAAAAGAAGAAAATTATTCAGATGAAAACCAGTGAAAGTTTGTGAATTTGAAGCACAGGCATGACAAATATTGCTCATAAATAGAGATGGACAGATGAGAAGTAGGTGCGTTTAGAATAGATTTAGGCTGGCTTTTCCCTTCCTCACAAAGGAACTGGGAAGTACCAAATAGACTGACTAAATAATCAGGGAAGAGAGTGTACTAAACAAAACATTATTAGGAACAGAAAAAAAAAGAGAGCTATTAGCACAAAATTAATTTGTTAACAGCATGTCGCAATGAAGGCATTAGGGGATATAAAGGAGAAAATACTACATAAATATCAGAGATACAAGCCAGGGAAATTAATAAAGTTAAGAGGGGTTGCTTGTTTATGAATATACAATTTAAAAAGTGGTATCGTTGAAATTTGAAGAGACAAAACAGTCATTGTTAGGAATGTAAGAAAGACTGATAGTAATCTAGTAAGAAATGCTTGAGTTGACAAAGAAAGAGCTAAAATAACACTCAAACAGAAGTTGTGTTACCTTTTTCCAGCTGTCAAGTATTTTGGAAACAAGTAATTGGGAAAGCACGTGGATCAATACTTTTCTTTATTCTACCTGATAAAACAGCAAACAGAATGCAAACTTGCATGTCCTACAGAATACCAAAGAGCTGTGTAGAAAAACATAACACATCTTCCTATAATATAGGGTGAAAAAATAGCTGTACATGACAGCATCAGCCAGAAAATCTCTTCTGCAAATACTAGTGTCCCTTGGAATTTCTTGACATTATCTTTTACATTTTCTTAACTCAAAAATCATTGCCCCTAGCATGCATGGATTCTGTGTAAGATAGACAGCTAGAATGTCTGAGATAAACTAAGCATAGATTTTTGTGGAAAACAGAGAATACATGCTAGCAGACACTTCTTCAGCACAACTCCTTTGATTAATATATATTTTGATACCTTGATAGCAGTTGTTTAAAGGTTTGACAAGGCATCACTGCTGCCCATTTGCAGTAAGTCTTCATGGAAGTTTTGGTGGATTTAGAAGAAATAAAACAGGTCAAGTTTTATTTTACCAAATTACATGCCTTTCATCCTGGCATTAATCTCAAGCAAAATAAAGCAACAGCTGGTACAGGAATGGATTAATACAAACATAAAGCATAACGTAATTAACACCAATATAAGAAAAAATATAATTAACAACAATAAACATCTACTTATATAAACTAACTCATGTCAAACTGTCTCAGTATCATTTTACAAGTTTTTACATTTGTGCTGATATAATATACATTCATAAGACATCTCACTTGATGCAAGATGACATTTTGATTAAGATGCTACAGTGATAAGAAAATCATTGTGGCATATATGAAAGGATTGCATTTTGACTACCTGATAGGATTCAAGTCATAGCTAGAAAAATGATCCAGGACCTTTTGTTGAGATGCTGTCTTCTGGGTTTGTGTTACTTAATGCCTTTTATTAATGATGAAGAAGTGAACATAGCATTTAAACTCATTAACTTAATGTATTACACAAAGACTTGGGGAGTGGTCAGTAATGACAAGCATAGTTGAGGGTGGAAGGTAGTTCAGATTGTATTGTAGCCTGGATTTAAGTCCAGTAAGTATTTCAGTAGCTCTGCTTGGGAGTGAAGCCTAGGGGTTTTGCCTTCCTGAAATTAGAGACCTGTCATTCTGGGTGCTGTGGGTCTAATGACTATGGAATCTTTCTTGTCAATTAATAATCAATTTAATATACACCACTTGTGTGAAGGTATGGACAAAATACTGAGCACAGACATTGGATTCATAATCTGCATTATGTAATTGTGCAGCTGCTATTACAGACCTCACTATGATGGCTGCAATTCAGGAGTTATTTTGAGAATTTGCGGAGTGCACGAGAGAGCAAGATTTATTAGAGACTGGAAATCCTTCCCGGTGTTAAGAGACACTAAGTGTTTATCTTGAAGGATAAACAGCAGTTGATTACCATCTCTAAATACCTGCATGAGAAATAGGAAACTGATAAAAGAGAGTCCTTCAATCTAGCAAATATGCATTAAAGTCCAGGGTCTGAAATGATGCTAGACAACTGCAGATAAAGAAAAAAGCACCTGGCTTTTACAGGGGAAATAACTGAGCATTGAAAGGACTTAAAGGGCTGCAGTACAGCTCCTGTTAGTGAATAGTTTTTATATGGACACAGTATGCCTTTCTAGAAGTTGTTCTATTTCATCTACGATTACTGTGTTTACAACAGTGATTAGTTCAGATAAATTTGATACCATGTTGTTGATGTGTTGATAGTTGGACTAGACAGTCTTAAAGATCTTTTCTAAGCTTAAAGATTCAAAGCTTCTATGATTCTGCATTCTTTTCCAGAGTGCCACTTGAAGAACTGGGTTGGGCTTCTAGTGATTTAGGCACAGTGTTGCATTTTCATCATTAAAAA
>PPHD01024290.1:0-12171 GCA_002909625.1 Bambusicola thoracicus
ACTGAGGGTGCAAAGCATTGCAGTCAACTGAAACAGTGAGCTATGTCTAAAGCACAAAACTGCTGCCCAAAATCAGGCACTAGTCAGCCAAAACATTTATGATTTCAGCATTTAAATTATCCTTTCAGATCTCACCTCCTCCCCCCACTTCAAAAGCACAATCATATTTTAGGGTAAAAAACTTGTACAAAACGGGGCTGACAAAGATTCAAAGTCCTATGTAAAAGAAGGAGGTTTAAGCCTGTAGTGCTTAGCAGAGAAGTGTTAAACCCACTGAAATGCAGGAAATTGCTCTTTTGTGGCCTACACTCAATAGATGGTGAAAGTCTTGAAACTTCACTACAACTAGCTGATATACAGTACATATACAGACTCCTGATATGCACAACTCTAGTTTTAACAATTGTATGCGAAAACTAAGTAGCTATCCCACAAGGACAACATTATTGTATCTGTGTAGCACGCAGACATGTACACACCTTCATGTGATGGGGTGCATAGTGTAATGCTTGCCGTAAACAATCAATCGCCTTCTTTCCTTGGCCTTTCACCCTCCAGTAGAGAGCTGCCATGCTAGAGAGGACCCATGAAGTCTGATTCTGGAAGAGAACACAAAAATGAGTCATACAGACACCTGTAGTGAATGATCTTCCTGTCTTTCACTCTTCAAATTTACTCAGTATATTGGGATAGAGGATGTTTCACTTAAAAATAGCGTTCAACTATTCCAAAGTGTCATAAGAATTCATCCAATAAAATATAAGCAATAGCCTCATCAATGAGACTGCCAAATGAAACACAAATTCCAAGTGCAACATCATTTTCTTAATCTTTTGTACAGTAACAACAGCTTCAGCAGCCACAACAGCTTCTAACCAGCTGTCAGGTGCTGAGCATCTAGATGCGTATATACATCACCATATATAAATCAACAGTTTTTGCCAGCTAAGTTGGCTGATTGCACTCCTCAGGCTCTCTGTAGCCATCAGAAGGAGAAAGGATGCTCTGGGATGCAACTCAAAGCAGAAGCCTGAACAGTCCAACTGATCAAGTTTGTTGCCTCCAGTTGGCTGACTCCCATGCCACATGTTAGAGAGGAAAATACTATGTGCTTGAATTCAAGGGACTCAGATACTTTAAGTTAATGTTTATGCTCACATACACAATTAATTAAGTAGTCATCTTGATTTGTTTGATTAACTCTTGTGAATAATGAGTGAGATTGGTAGAAAGAAGAATTGTGCTTTATATTCATCACAGCTAGCCTTATGAAGAATTCTGTTTCTCTTCTGGTAGTAGTAAATTTTCGGCTTATTTGGACAAAGCTTGATGTTTGCAGGGGCAAGTGCAGTATGTAAGACAAAAATTAGCATACCTGAAGTCAAAAGAAACTCAGTTTACTATTCAAGCTTAAGAGTAATATCTTCACTTTCTGGGAACCATAAAGGCTTGTTGACTTCAATTTCTAAGCACAGTAACTTTGTTAGAGGGCCTTTAGTAGAACAGGCCGGGGCACCAAACTGTTCTGGTAGAATCCTCTTTCATATAATAGTTTGAGATATCTTCCCTACACTGGAAGTATACAACAATAACGGCATCCTGATCTGCCTTGTATATCCTGGGAAAATTATGTCCCTAAGCATCCCTCCAACTGAGGTCCTCAGTAGCCTTGATCTAGCTAGGAAGCTTGGTTTTCTCAGTGGGGAAGAGGAAGTGCAGCCTTGTACATGGTGCTATACCACTGCCTGAATGCATCTGACTCTTCAGCTCAACAATGCATAAGGAAAAAGCAAATAGGTAAGAAAGAGAGGAAGTCTCTGCCTGCCAAAAGTGCAATTGGAAATGCTGAGCCCTGGGTTAACTCTGACTTTCCATAAGCTCCAAGTGAATGTAGCACCAGAAGAGAGAGAGAGATTGAGAAGTATTAAAACAGTTTAATATCATACAATGGCTTAGATTGGAGGGAACCTTAAAGATCATCCAGTTCCAGTCCTCCCTGCCATGGGCAGGGCTGGCACCCACCAAATTAGGCTGTCCAGGGGCCCATCCAATCTGGCCTCTAATGCCTCCCACGGATGGGGCATCCACAACTTCTCTGGGAAACCTGTTCCAGCACCTCACCACCCTCTGAATAAAAATTTTCCTCTTAACGTTTAACCTAAATCTTCTCTTTTTTTGTTTAAAGTTATTTCTCCACATCCTATCACTATCAGACAGCGTATAAAGTTGCGAGCTTGTTAGCTCCCTTCAAATACTGGAAGGCTGCAATGAGGTCTTCTCAAGGCCTTCTCTTTTCCAAGCTAAGTGCAGCTCTCTCAGCTTTTCTTCACAGGAGGTGCTCCAGACCCTTGATCATCTTCATGGCCTTCCTCTGGACCCACTCTAACAGCTCTGCATCCTTCCTGTATATAATATGCATCGGCAGCCAGCAATACAGCTCACAACACGGTTGAAAATACTGGGAAATTTCACAAGCTTAGGTTTTTGTAGAAAGGCAGGTAAAAGACCTGACAGCGGGATTCCCAACTGTAAACAAAGGATACAGAGCTCAAGTAAAAGCCTGGGAGGGCATTACAGATGCTGAATAGACACAAATCTCAAGTCCAAGTACAAATTCATTCCTTATTTCAGATAGGTAGTTTGAGACTGGATTGACTGCTAAGCCAAGCAGTACACCCAGACATTATTCTTCTTCACAATCATACGTACCTTTTCCAGAGCTTTGGCTATTCGAGTACCAACTTGTTCTAATGACTGTGGTGAGTACTGGTCTTTGCCAAGATTCTGTAGCACCTGTGAAAGAGAAAGGACAAGTACTTAAAGGATGGAAACTGAGAAAAGATGTCCTTCACTTGTTGGCTACTCTTTTCACTAAGCATTTTGCAAATTTCTCACTTGTTTGAATCTAAACATCACTGTATAACTTCAGTTAGTACTATAATCATAGCGTGTTTTAACTCCATGCCATAGAATATTGAGAATTCTGGAAGTTCAGGTATACTCTGATTTTTCTTCTACTAATTCATCTATCTAAAGTGATAAATACCAAGGCAGCAATGGTGTTTTAGTATTTTCCTCAGCTCAAATCACAGAAGGTTGGGAAAACAGTCTGGTAAAAATATCAGTTTCAGCTTGCATTATTCTTATTCATGTATTCATGTACTGCAGGGCACTTTGGAAGACAGGGCACTAAATGTACCTTGAATCTGCTATGGTATGGATATTTTTGTGTGACAACCTTCAACTACGGCATACCTCTTTAAGCTGACTCTCTCCAGTGTAATGCAGGCTTGCTCGACTAGAGACACCTTGCAGGTGGTCCAAAGTATGCATACTAGCTGGCAGATTGGGGTTACAAAGGGGCTCCATGGCTGGTTCTTGCAGTTGTGTTGCAAAATCAATGTGTTCTGTAATGCTACAAAGGTAATAAATTGAATCAGTAAGGAGAAGAGAATAGAAGAGTCATTACAAAGTTCCCTAGTGAGTATAAACTGCACAGAAGAACCTCCTTTGAACAACTTCAGAAGCAAGAGAAACTGGATCTTCAGTCTGAAGTTGCACTCTTCTTTGCAAGTCTACTGATAAATACCACATCATGTTTTCAAGCATCTTTGTAATCCTGATATTTCCTTCTTACTTTAAAGAACAATAAAATCTTCAGTTAATGTACACTTGAGGCCATAAAACTGCCTTGCTTTGTGTGAGTGGCTTAAGGTCTATATATAAGATACTTACTCAATGTTTTTAGCAGAAACAGCGAGCCATGTGCTGGCCACAGTAGTGAGCTCTACCCTACGGAGTTTCAGGCATTCATCAGGACTCGGCCACCCAAGGCTACGATAGTCATGCCTCTTTCCTGGAGAGAAGAGGGGAAAAAAAAAATAATAAAAGGGATTCTTTTCAAGCAGAAAGACTTGGTACAATGAATTACAAAATACACCAGCAGATACATTCCCTACAACATAAAAGTCACAATGTTGCTGTTTGATTTCTTTAAGAACAATTCCGTGTCTAAATATTCTGAATGGAACTTGTGGGATCCAAAGACAGAAGTGGATGCTATGGCAGATAAGTTGTAAGATACAAATTATAAGTTAGAGTTGTTCAATAGCTGCAGATTAAAAACAATCGCCACTCTTGTTTACAAATAATATCTCTAACTCCTTAAAGTTCTTAAGTGAGTTATCATTTATGATGTACAGCTACAGTAAGAACTAATAAAAGTTGATTACTCCATCTTCTCACAACCTGAGATGAAAAATACTGACATTTCTTATCCATGAATAAGCTTTTACTGCATACACACTCAAGACAGCAGCATTTCCGAAACTAGCAATTACACTTACAACTTCTCATTTTGGAAAGGAGTTAACCAAGGAAGGGCAAGGTAAAATAATTCACTTTATGTTAGGAATCTGATCTTCACATTTGATCTGAAATCCACTGAAATCTTCCCCTCATATTTGGTGGATATTGTACCAAATCCAACAAATCCAACTTGTGTTAACTGCCAGGAAACATGCTTCTCTCATCAAACTCATCTGAACCGTTTTGAAGGCAAGAGTTTCATCGTAGCCTGCACAGTGAGAGGCAGGTCTATCGTATCAGCTACATATGCAGTACCTATTTCTGGTTACCTAAAATTTTGACTTCTTGGATGAAAGATCTATTTCCCAGCAAGGTTTAAGTGCTTCACCATGGCTTTGCAAAATGATAATAAAAGTCTCCAACACTGTGTCTTTTGTAAAATATTCTGATTAAAGGAAAATTAATTTTGAGAAACTTTGGGAAATTCCAGAGGGAAGGACTATTTTTTTGTCATCAGCACTGTGCAGTACCTGATTTAGAGTTACTACTGGCACGAACAGAGAAAGATAGTGAAGGGCATGAAATTGTTACACAGATCAGTTATCAGAGTACCAGTCAGACAAAGGACAGTCAGCTTCATTTCCCTGTTCTGCTTGGAATTCCCCAGGTGACCTCCAAGGCATTACTTAAACTTTCGATAATGTAGTTCTTGTAAAAAGGATGTCAGCAGACCTTGCCTCTCAGGAGTGAGAGAAAGTTAATGACTTTACAATTAAGGGATGCTGTGCAATAAAGCCAGGAAAGTAGCTCAGGGAGAGAACACATACTGAGAAAAGGAAAGGTGCGTCCTCACAAACGATAACTTGTCGTCATGCAATCCTCCTTATTTAATTTAATAACTTACATTTGTTAGTTGCTTACAACTTTTTAAGCTTGTTAAAGACTTCACATAAAAGCCTTCAAAAACATGAATTACTTTCTAAGTCACCAAATTGTCAATGACTAGAATGTACAGGAGAGCAGACTTTTGCATATCTATAACACTAAAATTTTACATCAACTGAAATCATGGTAAGATGAAATGTATGGGGAACAATTATTCATCCTCTCCTCCTTGGCATCAATAGGTCCCAGAAATTCCAAATTTTAATCAAAGCAATTAAGTGCTGATGATTTCTGTCCAAAGGAATGCACTGATGGAACTAACTTGCTCTATCTTAATAGATGTCTCCACAATACCTGTTCCTTAAGCAGTAAAACTCTCTCTGCAAACCTCCTCATCCACGATGGTGCAAGACTGTGCTCTTCGCTAGCTCTACCCTTCTGGAAGACTGCATCTGAATCTTCTCTTCTAATATCACCAAATAGATCACAGTAGAACACTGAGTTCTATTTATTTCTGCTAGACCAAACTTTCTGTATTTTGTTTTCGAATTGCATAAGTTATGTTTAGTCAGTAATAAAATTTAAGCTTTTACCCCATATCTGCCCTGAAAGCATCTCTCATCTGGTAAAAAAAAACAACGAAACAACAACAAAAAACAACAACTTCTCTTTCCATTCAGTTTTAACAAAAAAAAATTTATTTCCTCCCCACTCCATTTACTACCGCTACTGTCTTTCACTCTCCACTTTTACCACTTTATCTCCAGAAGTTCTGGGTTTTCATACAGTGGATGAAGTTATGCTGTACTTCATGAAGAAGTTACTCATGGAAGAGACCTGTTGTTTTTCCACATTCTCATCCAGAAGGTAGATTTCACTATGTCATCTTTGTGGTGCATATTTATGGTAATAAACCCATGTAAAATAAAAGTTGCCATGAAATAAACCATAGTATAGAGGGAGGTGTCCCTGCCTACAGCAGGGGGTTGGAACTAGATGATCTTAAAGTTCCCTTCCAACCCAAACCATTCTATGATCGTACAGTAATTCAAAACCTGCAAGGGATTTGCTTTCTCTCCAAGTAGCAAGTTACCGATTGGTCCAGGAGAAGGTATCTTTGGTCCACTGATTTCCAAAGCAGTTTGGTAGAAGTTTTCATTTTCTCCATTAGTCCCTTCTTCTCCATTTCTCCCAATTGGCTCCTGGAGATCCAAGCTATCAGCTTTTGGTTTCTTTAAACGTTTGACCTGAAAAGTGATCTACCAAAAGGACAATATTGGCAAGGTTAACATTAAGAAACATCACAAGTATTAGCTGCTCCAATACACTACCTGTTTTAGCCCAAGGATTCAATTCCAAAGATGTTATGATGAGATCTCATCTCCTCCCCATCTCAACTCATTCTCTGAGCCTGCTTATTTTCAGTGTATCACGCTATGCAAACAACATACAACTTCAACCTCTAACCTAAGAGAAAACCAATTTAACCTCTGAAGAGCTGAAATGCATTTCTTATTACGTATTGTGTTTGCAACATGATGAATACAGGTATTTTGTTATCTTCACGCTAACTAGAACATTTGGTTAAAATCTTGTCTCCTTTGTAACTCTGTACAGGTAGCATGGAAGCACCCAGCAACATCCAACACCCAAGTACCTGCTGTTGATAATCAATGATGTAAGTTTTAGTGGAAGCCTTTCCTTTAGAATGGACCGAAATTAGCTGTTCATTTCACATAAACCACAAACCAACTCTGTGTAACCCACAGGGGAAGTTCCCAGAAACTGTCCTAATCTTTCCCTCTGTAACAGTAAGTTGGTACGAGACTTTTACAAACTCATCCAAACTTACCCATTCAGCTTCATCATCATCACCACAGTCCCCAAAACAGGAGCTCGCCAGGCCATCCTGAGCTCCCTTCTTTAGGACACGGATTCCCTGTAAGTCCATCCGACGACCTTTTACTTCCAGCGCCCCTTCAAACGCTTCTTGAGGCCACGAGTTTTCAAACTCATCCACCAAAGCCAGCATCTCTTCAGACATCTGATCATCTTCTAAACTCTCCATTCCTTCTGAACCATTGCTTTCTGCAGTAACAGTGTCTAAAAGGGAATACCATAACCTCATTTGTTCCTAGCTTCATCCATAAGTTTTACAAAAAGAGTGGTTATTTTTTTCCCCAGTGATTTGACTGTTTGACTTGCACAGACTAAATACTCACTCCATGCTGCATATGGAGAACTGGTCTGGAGAATTCAGACTACATCCTTTACCTTGGAAAGTATCCTAGCCTTTGATTCACTCTTTGATTTTATGCATTTTCATGTCAGGCTTGGAGAAGAACAGTAAACACAACAAAGTAAGTTTTAAGGATTACTTTCCACTTTGCAGGCAGAAGGGAATAATGTAGCTCCTTGGAGAAAGGAAGACAGCTCTTCCAAAAATCTAGAAAAATCATTCATCCGTCAGTACTGAATTTTAAGGCTGACTTACTTTCCAGTCTCAAGATGGAGGGATCCCTTACAGAATGCTGAGTAAGGATTTCTGCATCTTCTGTACCTCCCCCGGAATGTCCTTCTGCCATTTCTGTGACTGACTCATGATGGTCATCAAAGTATTTCTCCTTGTCATGACTACCTTCTGAACTTTTCTCATGACAGTGACCTGAAAGAGAGGAATTTATTGAAACAACACATACGACGGCTCCTTTTGGAAATAAGCAAGCAGTCTTGTAGTTTTCTACACACAGATTAGTAGTACAGTTTCACAGAGTATCAAAGCCATTGCTTAGTGGAAAACAAAAACAAACCAAAACAACCCTGCTCTGCCTTTTGACAAGGCAGATTACCTAAAAAAGTTACAGAAAATGTTTTTACCTATACACTGTGAATGACCAATGAAAGAAAACACAAGCATCTTTTGATAGGAGGCTGCACAGTACTTGAGAAATAACTGTGTGGTGGTAACACTTTCAACGAGTGTTTCCAAAGCGTATTTTTAGTGACACTGCACTGCACATGGGGGTCCATTTGGAGAAATTCAAACACAGAGCTGCAATGAGTTGTCCTAAAGACAGCCAGCCAGCTTGCAGTGCTAACCTTCCTTCAGGCATCATTAAGTGACACACTGTTAAGCTTTCAGACATTTTAAAAGACAGTCACCTAAATCAGCTGCAACTTTTTACCAGTAGTTTTGATCACAAATACATTTTAATTCAAGATCTCAGATTTCCTAACAGTAATTCCTTGTCAGTCTTCCAGGCACAGCATCTAAAGGGCTGATCCCCTTCACCTCCCCAGAACTCCGCAGATACAGGGACATGCATTTCCCATGCGGTGTGAGGGCTGGGAGCTGTCCTTACTTTGTGGCACAGTTACAGAGCCAAGACACGGAAAGCCTGACACTGAGAAGCAAAGGAGATATTCCAAGTACTAAGCTACTGTTCTAAAATCCTTCCCTTCTCCTTTCAATCACTTGTGAGTGAACGCAGCTTATATACACAACTTATATACACAAGTGAATTAAGAAGCACATAGCGAATCAAAGAACCTACACTAAATGCAAGATCCTCAAGTATGTTTCCTGCTCTATCCTCATGAAAGCTAATTCTATTGCTCAATGCATATGGAAAGCACTATTTTTCCAATTGGCAGCATGAACTACGAAGAATATGAATAAAGCTGTCTTCTCCAGACAACGATCCCATGTTACAAAATAATATTTTTAAGGCCTCGCTCTCCGTCAGGCCAGCAGGAAGAGGATGGCTTAACTCTCAGGTAGTGTCACCTGATCCGCTACTTGTCAGTGATGGAACATACACTGTATGCTCTGTACTTCTGCATCTCTGAAAACTCAGATAACACCTATGGAGATGTCAAAAAACCAAACAAATAACTATATTCACGAATCTTCCAGAAAAAAGATTCAGTAAAAACTAGTTTTCTGCCAAATGTGAAAAGACAGACAAGGCCATTAGATAAGCAAACATTCAAACCAGAAGCTGGTAACTTCAGAAACTATCCTAACATCTACCATATAATTATATTCTTCCCTTCCTACTTATTCTATTAGCGACTCTTTCTTTAATCCTCTCACATCTCCCTCTTTGCTGTCAATAAAAAAACTCATTGGTTTCATTACCAAAAAAATATATATATCCCTTCAAATCTATGGAGATCCTCATGTTTATTTCATGAAGAATGGTGTGCACAGAACACTAAAGTTTAAACTAGTCCCCCTGCCTGCCATCAAAACCAGTCTGATTTTGATGCGTCAGGTGTTACTCAGTAATGTAATGACTGCAACTTCCTTTGCTGAAGGTCAATTCATCATTAGTACAAAGGGGGGAAAAAAAGCAAAGGGGACAAAATACAGATAACTATTTTTGAGATAAAAACACACACACACACACACACAAAAGAAAAAAGGAAAAGGAAAAAAGCTAGAAATAGCAAGTGAGAGGAAAAAAAGACACAATTCTACTTAAGACTAACCTTGTTAATACTAATTTACAAATACAGCTAAAAACAGACTAGATGAGAGTGCTGGCCTTCTTGGGATCCGAGAGCTGCTATATATAGAAATCTAAGTGGCCTGATTTTTTGAAATTACTGCTTTCAGTTGCCTGATGTCACAGGAGGAAAAAAAAAGCTGGCTGAAAAAAGAAGAGAAGGTCTTGGATGAGCTTACCACGGACCTGGTGGTATGGAAACACCGCCCTCAGAATGTTACAGCTTGTGTCAGCTGCACGCCTGCAGAACAACTGGGAAGAACACCCAGTACAAGTTCCACCAAAGGAACAATGCAGCTTCAGGTTCCAAGAACATTCCCTGGTGGCAGAGCACGACCTGCATCATTTCAATACCTACTGCACACCGCCTGGGTGAAGGACAAAAGCGACTGCTGCCTTAGGAATGCTCAGCTGTACAAAATTAATTCTTATTCACAAATATTCTGGTTGTCCAAATGTGCACATGTGAATTTTGGGTGTAAAGTTCAGACAGAGGGATTACTGTTAGAAAACCTGAAGTCTAAAACCACTTCACAGGACTTGATCCTCCAGCTTACTGCATGAAACTGTACTGAAGAAGGATCTCTTTGTTGCTCATTCATTTTCTGGGAGCAGATGTTGTGACTTTGTACCTGAGCTCAGAAAGTCCAGATAGAAGTGTATCAGATTGTTCTATCTTGTGTATTATAAGACTCTGTTGTTATGCACTAGTCACTGGAACAAAGATGTTACAGACAGAACACGTGTGTAGCCTTCTGCATTTTATATAATATTAATTATAAGTAATATTATTATTTACAAGAGAAGGAAGTAAGACAAATAAATAGCCTGACTGTGCCTATTTAATGTAAAAATTGGAAGAAAAAGAAATGAGAAAAATTCATAAGCTATAAATCAAACCCACTGGATAGAAAAAGCAATACAGATTCTAAAACAAAGCATGGAGATCCTAAAGATGAAAAGCAGAAAACAGTATTATATGCTAGAGGTCTCTATTCCTCACGTCATTTTAATCTGCTTAATTTTGGGGCTAACATGAAATTGCTTATACAGCACTACTGCAACACACGGTCTCAACCACCCTGCCATGAGGGAATGCCACATATTTTAAGTACAGAAAAGATCTGATAAGGTCATCCTTTCCATCTAATATTGACCACCTTGATTTTCAGGGCTCCTCTTCAATTTCCACCAAAGCTTTAGCAACTACTACCGCCATTACAGCTAAAGAACCTCACAGCAAGAAGTCAAACTCCATGTTTTGAGTGCGCATCAGAAAACCGTATTCTTCACAGAGAAATGTACCTTACCCTTTAAACATGAAAATTAGTAACAATAATCTCATTGGACCACATGAAAACTTTGGGAGTGCTTCTTGCTTCAGTGATACATTTAGTATTAAATATATTCATTAGAGAAATGAAACTGAAGAACAGCATATTGTCATCTATCATTTTATAGGACAAGTCCTGCCCAGTGCTCTTTGAGGAACCCTCCTTCAGGCAACACCTAAAACACGAGCTTTGACTTGGACAGTGCTAATAACTCTGGGGATTACATACTGCACAACCCAATTACCTTGACGTTTCAAGGTGAACGGATCATCTCATAAAGCTCCTGTGAGCTATTAACAGAAAACGTGTTATTCTGATTGCATATGAACAAATATTTCGTCGCAAAAGAAACTGATGATCTTTAGAATTAGACATTTGTTAATGGGAAAAAAAATCCAGGCCAGTTGTGAGTTTTTTAAAGCAATAGGGTGAGCAGTAACAAGAGAAGAGGCACATCTTTAGCAGCTATTGCTGCTCTGCTGGACTGAATTATAAATCATGATGCTTCTATTAGGATTTTTGCTCTAAAACTCATGCATTCCCTTTCTTACTCATTTCCTTTGTTTTAATAAAATAAAATAATTATATATATACACATTTACACTTCAAAGAATAAAATAAAACCCCACGATTGAGCTCTGAAAGCAGAAACTGCAAGCCACAATGCAATGATGTAACAGAGCTGTCATTGGAAACACAACAAATCCACCCAAGCTGCATGACTGAATGGCACTCCAGTAGCTGTATCAAAGTAAGTTTTGTGCTTACTGCGCACAGAAGTGCAAAAATAACAAAATATAACAAATAAATTCTCAGTTTATTTTTAGAAAAAATGATTAACAGTGACAACTGGAGGAGGGAAGAAAAGTAGAAACTCCTAATTAACAATTACCTGGCTGTGCAATACTGACACGAGTGCTCAATGGGTCTATATTTAACTGAGGAAGAATACACAAGCTTTACGACATATTCCTTACACTTCCTAGGGCTCAGAAAAGACACAATGCAGAAGGGCACCTGCATCTTCAGCAGCACAGACCTGCCAGAAGCCTTGTTACACACTTCAAAAGCAAAGCAGTCCACCCAGCATAACTCCTGCTCCCTAAAGCCAACAATACCACTGCTAGATTCAA
>PPHD01024291.1:0-12171 GCA_002909625.1 Bambusicola thoracicus
GAAAAACTTCCTCCTAATATTTAACCTAAATCTCTCCTGTCTTAGTTTAAAACTATTCCCCCTTGTCCTATCACTATCCACACATGTTCTTCTCACCCAATACTTCCTCCACTTAAAAGCAAAGTCAGTCAGATCATGTGATATTTCATAAATATAAAAGGTGTTCGTGCATCACTTCATTATTTGTTACATAAATTGCTCATTTGTAATACACTACAAACAACATCAGTAATAACAATATTAATATGAAGCCCACAACATCAAGATGTACTACAAGTCTGGTATCTGTTTTATTAAAAAAAAAAAAGTACAGAAAAGGGGCTGGCTCCCTGGGGAGAGCCCACAGACTGTATAAGTAATAGATGAGAAGTGTAGGATTAGTCAGACTCAAGGAGAGGGATCGAGTCCACTTCTGAAATTGACTACTAGAGGAGTTAGGAAACACCTCTCTATCTGACCATTCTCTGGAGCCACAAGTAGTAGCAGCCGCTCATTATTTGTATTACAGAACGATCCCCAAAACTCCAAATAACATCAGCCTCCTGCTGAGCTAGGAAAGTTTTTGAAAGAAGGGAAGAATGAAGAACCTTCCACAGCCCAAACTCCAGCTCAGTCATGAGACCAGAGACCATCCTGAGCAGCTACATTTCTACTTTCATTAGGTTAAAACCACCACACACTGACAAAACAAATTCACACATTTCCTGACACCACCTGCACAACAGCTTCTATCTTGCAAGGGGATAGGTCCACTTAATCCAGAGTTTCTCTGATCTTCTTAGATCCTCAGATTTCATGCCCTGCTGATCTCAGAGACAAACCTAGGAACTGACAGTAGGGTGGCTTCTCTTGAAACCCATGCAGGTTTTTCCAGCAACCCTCCATGGTAGCCGTGCAGGCAAAATTGCCAACAGCTAATTAATTCCCTTTGTCAATTTGTGGCATATCTATGCCACGGAACTGACATTTACAGAATGAGAGGATGTTACAGGAAAAAAAAAAAAAAACATACAGAATTTATTAGTGTAGGTACAGGAAAAATATTGAATGGCATACTTAAGAACCAAGAACAGCCCTTAGTTCAGTAAGGTAATCTTCATAGTCCGTTATCATGAGTTCTTAATTAACCTATGTGGTAAAAAAAAACCCTAACAAATGGTTGTTGATTGTAAATGCAATCCCTCCTTCTGACACACACATTAATGCACTATTGTAAAAGTTCAAAGTCATTACTATTGAATTATCTCAGCCACATTAATTATCCTCTGTGCTGTATTTGGCTTCACTTGGGTAAATCCTCTTTAATTGCCCAGGTTTTACTTACAGAACATCTTTGCTTAATATACTATGAACTCCATATACATTTATGCTTTTCCCAATAATTCTGTGTTAAATGTAGTTCCCACCATTATTACTGGAAATGATAACGAGATCCGCACTTGGCTCATTTGCCTGCTGTCACCATACACATCACCGTTTTTGAAGCAGAAATACTCAGCGCTTGGAAGCTCTGGGCTGACTTTGATCCAAGCATTCTCATTACATTCAAAAAAAAAAAAAAAAAAAAGCTCCCAGCACTTCTTACCCAGGCCATTTTTAACACAGCATGCTGGATTCAGTTTGCAATGCAAGTGAACAGAAAATGAAAACAGTGCAGGAGAGGAGGTGATGAGCTAACTTAGAGCAGCGTAAAACATGTAAGCAAAGGAAAGAGGGTGAAGGACAGAACTTTTTAAGTCACGTAGCGTATCATGGACTTAATAAGCACAAAATTTTGAGGAAATAAATCCTTAAAATATTAAGTTTTCACTTACGTGTACCAATGATGTCCATTACAGAGAGATGTTCATGTTTAGAACACGTTTAACTTAAAGCATGTTTTGATAGGCATATTGAAATAATAATGTAGAGTGCCCACCTGACAAATTTCAACAAGTAGCTCAACATACCATAGAAAAATTAAGCTTCAAAATACGTATAGTACTTATATTTCTGGTATGTAATATGTGAATAAATATTATTCAGAAGTATAGACTACTTTTGGCTGCCTAATTTGAGGTATTTTAAGTTTCCTCCTTTAAGAAAACTAAAAGGATAATAAGCCCAATCCCAGTGAAAGTAAAGGAGGGATACGGTTCTTCATTCTGAACTTCAGACATGTAAAAAAACCACAACCAAAGTGAGGCATACTGAAAATCTGGGCTGTGAGTAGTGGGGCTTGATAGGAGAGCAAGAACACTCTCTGCCCCTAGCCTCTCTCCTTGCGGTGAGCTGGGGGACAAAGTTGGCAAGAGAAGATACAGAATTGCTCAGGGTTTATTTCTGCCATAAAACTGCGCTTCTTACATTGATAAAGATCAACTACAAAAAAAAAATCCATCTTCAAGAAACTCAGCAAGAACCAGGCACTCGAGCATTTTTAAATTTCTCTCTCATTTCCTTTTGCACAAGACAGCAGTGGAAAAGGGTGAAGCAACTAGAGTGACACATCAAAAATGCCTTTTTTCTATAGTCATCTATGTGACAGAGAAAGAGCTTAATGAAAAAAAATGAGTACCTATCCTCCTGCCTCCACCAATTCCAATTGCCTCACCCTACTCCTATAAGATGATCAGGTATTTCTCACGTGGGTATGTATAATATGTTTTGTGGCTATACTATACATACAGAATGAGTGTTCACTGTAGCGATTGGACAGATCAACTGTATGGAAAAAGGCGTTTCACCAGAGGTGTGATGACAGAAAAATCAGCACAACAGAAATGTGCTGTAAGGGATGGGAAGAAGATTGCTTACCCATACCAGAATAATCCAGGTTCACAGGAGAAAGCTCTATTAGGGAGGGATCTCCAGAAAGAGATCCTTCTGGAGCGGCAGTCAGCCCTTAAATGAGGTCTAAGAGAGGTGCAGCCAAGCTCCACCCCTTCCAGTCACACAGCTGAATTGTCTTCACCTGTGCTCCCAGGGCTGACCAGATCCTTTCCCCAGGTATTCAATCAGTGGTTCAGGCTGTGACTCAACAATTCGCATATATTCACAAACAGAAATACTGGCATCATGGACATTTAGGATAAGAGAGAAAAGGTTAAACAGCGGGCAACTAAAGTCAATTAAGTAGTACAAGAAAGATGAGGAAATCTGTACTTGAGGACTGTAAGTATTTGGTCAAAGAACTTTGCTCTTCCTGTCTGGCCTCACAAACATGACATTTCTGTCAGCATGATGTTGCAGTCCTAGTGGGAAGAAAAGTAAATGTCTCAGTCCAGTCCCTCCTAAGCCTCAGTAAAGGGAGCACTCTGTGGGACAGGATCTGAGCCCTCACAGCTGGAAAGGGCAATGGACTCAAGTCTCCTAAATCCCAAATGATTACTCTGCTGACAGAGGGATTCTGTTGCCACTCAGCCTAGTTCCTGCTTTGTAGTGGGCTTGAAGGAGAAATAGGAATTCATGCAGTGTGTGTTGGGACAATTTGGGCATAGTCAAAAATGCAGAAACAAAAGCCTCAAAGACACTTTCAGGACATTAAGGCCTGTTATGTTTCAGTTCTTCAAGGAACTTCTTAACAATTGGGCTGTTGAGCCCAATTCCCTAGAGCACATCTTCAGATCCATTGCACCTGAAGAATATCTAAATTCTGCCTTGCAAAGCCAAGCCCTCTTTTAGATCTGCCTCACAGAGAAATTTCCATATAGAGTGAGACTATAAAGCTTAGAGTTGAAGAAAAATAAGCAGGGAAATAACTCTATCCATACCCCTCTTTAAGATTAAAAAAAAAATGACAACACAACTGTAATAACAAAGCTCATAATTTCACAGTAATAAATATTAAACCATGAGAATATGAACACAGTGGTTTTCCATTCTTTTCTATGCAAGTACACTTGAATGCTGTCAGTGTGAGGTATAGATGTCCCTACAGCAGTCTAGTGCTCACTGTCACAAGGTGCTTTACTTGGACCTGCTGGATCTGAGCTACTGATCCCAGGTGCCACATGCTGAAAAACATGACTGAAAAGAGTCGGCAGATTAGATGTTTACACAAAAAATATCTCATTAAAGTGAGTAATGCAGCAAACTGTGGCACCACTAGCCTTCATCCTTAAGGACAGAAATCAATCTGATAGACAGCAGCTATAAGAGATAAGGAAAACTGTTCTTCCATCTGTGGGTTAATTTACATTTTGTTCATGGTAAAACATCTGCATCTTCCTCTGAAACAGCTGGTACTGGTCCTTGGTACATTAGTCTTGCCTAAGTCACACCTTCCAATTTTAGAAGAACATGAAGCTACTTTTGTTGTCACATCATTGACTGCCAAACTTCCTCTGAAAACACACCACAAAACAGTCTCATCCCATTCACTCCAACCAGTGATACCACTCTGTCAGTCAAGAAGATTCATATAGTTCACCACACAAATCTTATACCATGCACATGTTGAACAGCACAAGCACATTGTAGCAAAGAAAAAGTAATGGAAATAGTATTGCAAATATTTTATTTGGGAAAAAATATCTCACATTATTACTCTTCAGCCATTGAGGGAGGAAACCAGAATGAGAGTAGGAGTGATAAGGAAACACTTCAGCAACCAGAGATCACCAGGAGATGCTAATTCAGGTTATGACTGCTAAGAAACTGAAGTAAAACCTCTTGGAAAAATATATACTCAAGGCCTATTTATTTATTTATTCTACATTTTACAGAAACATACTTAAGATTAATCTCTTCCCAGTAAATTGATGCCAAACTGATACCTTTTTCAAATGACCACTTGCCATAGAGTTAAAATTGCGTTTAACATTCGCTGTGAGTTTGTCCAGACATATAACCTCTTCTCTTTCCTGCCCCCTTCCCCAGTCTCTCCAGCAGTCACTTTTAGATATTTTAGATTATACAGGTATTCTCACTTTGGTTAGAGATTGAAGGGAAACAAGCTGGAGTTAGGTACAGGGCACACAAGGACTAGTTGGTATTCTCGTGTCACTCCATGACCCACCTCCTTGCCCAAGGATGTGAAGTTGTGGATGCCCCATCCCTGGAAGCATCCAAGGACAGGCTGGATGTGGCTCTGGGCAGCCTGACCTAGTGGTTGGCGATCCTACCCACAGTAGGAGGGTTGAAACTAGATGATCAGTGTGGTCCTTTTCAACCCAGGCCATTTTATGATTCTATGAATTCTCCTTCATATCTCTTATAAACCTCCTTGCATTTTAAAAATCAAAACAGACCTTTTTATACCCCATTTACCTCCTATGTCTTTTTGATGCGATGTACACAACCAACAGTTGTGCTAAAATGGATAGGAATGGCACCACTTCAGGAACACAAGTGTCTACTGTACCTTGAAATGCAAGCAAAAGAACTATTGATTTTGTCTGTGCCCAATAAATCCCTCCCAAACAACCCGTTTACTGAAACCGTAAGTTACTGTTGTGTTTAACCCACTGTATGAAAAGCTATTTAATTGGAACATAGAGGTTGGAGAACAAGCTAATCCTGCTATGTGACATAAGTATTGATTTCATTTTAATTTTACAAGAACTTCTGCATCTTTGTAGTCGTCAGTCCTTGTAGATAGATATTAAGGACTAAGCCAGCTGATGGAAAATATTCTTCCTGACAAGGAGAGCTCTGATGTAAATAACCTGAAGATAGGGAGCAGAATAAATGAGCACTCCATGATGTTACTCTTTCTTGCTTTCCACAAGCAATTTGGACATGCATATTGACCTTTCAGCGCTACACTCTTTCCCTAGTGTGACTTAAGGAGAAGAAGGAAATTTCATCCAGAAAAATTCAAGTGGCTGGACATATCCTCTGCAAGACTGCAACATCAAGAAACAAACTTCAGAATGAAGCATTTCTTTTAATTCATAGCACATATGTACAGTCATTCCTGAATTTCAATGGAGAACTCTACATATAATGTCTACACATGGTGAAATTGCATCCTCTGAAGCCTGAAAATCTGTAAGATTTTCCACTTATTTGGACAAAAGCCAAATATGAATCCCCCCCCACATGTAAGTTGCTAGAAAGCATTCTGTGTGTAAAATATGAGTTCACCTACTAAGCCAAATAAGCAATCAGATTTTAGTGCCTAAGCAGTCCTTTGAAAATCTGAAAACTTATGTAAGTGATAGATATTCTCTACAGAGAGAGTCCTTGTTAATTATTAAAGTACAGCATCTTTCTTCTAAAGTACATCAGCATCTTTTATATGTAGCTTAGGTTATTAGAATAAACTGAATACCAAATCTGATTTGTATGCAGACTTGTAAGAGATTTTTAAGAACATAGTAAAGCCTCACATTTGTGTTCCAAAAAATTATGAAAGGCACAGCCTTCATCTGCATATCGCTATCTTCAGGAAAAAAAAAAAGAATGGAATATTTATTCTGCTGAATGCATTAGCAAAAGTTTAAATGTAGTTAGGCCACCTACACAACAGTCCTGGCATGAGGAAAAATAAAAGTTACAATAACTTTAATACCTATTTCTGGCGGTCCATCACCTCTCCTGAGTCCTAAAGACACAGCAAGCAAAACGGGTGGTCAACAGGACTTGAAGTCAAGAACTGCGGTAACTCAAAAGAAATACTGATGCCCCAGCCCTGGAGGTGTTCAAGGCTAGGCTGGGTGGGGCCCTGGACAGCCTGATCTAGTGTGGGGCAGCCCTGCCCATGTCTGAGGGTTGGAATGGATGGGCTTTAAGTTCCCTTCCAACTCAAACCATTCTGTGATTCTTTCTAATATGGTACTGCTGAGCGGTAGCATTTCGCTTTACTAAGAGACAGATGGAAGGATATGCAATAATCTTGTCTAGGAAATGGCTATGACTCATAAATTTGGACTCAACATGACAAATTATCTGACAGATTTCAAAACACTGAGAAAAACTGGTGTCAGATTGAGATATTATCACATCTCACTGTGAAGTCCAATGGCAGCTGGAATTATTGACCACCTAACTAAACCGAGCTCCTATGTTATTCCTGAACAGAAGTGTCAAAACTACTTTTGTAGAGCGAAGAGCAAAAACATCATAAGCCTATTTAAGGATGGAGGTTAGTTAATGATATTTTTCTTCATTTGAACTACCTGTACAAAATTTCAGCTTAAGGCCACAGAATGCTTTATAAGGAGCACCTGAAAAAGTTGCATGGCCTTCTCATGCATCACGCAGCCACTGTTTCCCTTCTTATTTTGAAATTTTAAGAGCATTGTATGACTGCGGAGGTGAAGCTTATGAGAGCAGGTGATGAAGTTCCTTTGGCAGATGACTCCACTCTGTGAAAAATGCCTTCACAGGGTACTGGAGGGACCACAACTCACACCACTTCCAGAATCCAGCATCACTTCCACAATCCTCCTGCAACCTTTTTTCCTACCCCAGATAAGGAACAGGAAGGAGAGGGAAGATAATGATTTCTTAAAATCACACAAACAAGAACAGCTGTAGATTAAGAAGGTGCCAATATTTAGGCAGAACTGAGAGCAGTGGAGGACATGCACTGCAGGGCAACTCCAAGGGAACTAGACTTATTTTGGAACCTGTGAATGAGTGACACCTGGAAGGGTCAGCATTGAAGCTGGCTTCTCCTCCTCTTTTTCCTCCTCCAGGTGGCTTTCCACACAGCTGACAGAACTCAACCCAGACCCCTCACTCTGGGGCTCTTGCCACCCTGCACCCACCTTCTGTTCACTCAGAACAAAAAGCTTTCCAGGAAACCCAGCAGCTCCACAGGTGCCAAATGAATGCTATTATTTCCAACATCCAGCCACACGGCCCGTTATCTGCTGCAAGATCTGAAAGCCAAGGCTAAGCCTGGGAAGCTCAGCGTATCAAAGGGATGCTCAAGGGCAGTGTCTACATACTTTCATGCCATGCTCAAAGGCCGATAGTTTATCTGAATCCTGCTGGCCTTTATACCTCTGCACAATGCTTACAGACTATAAATTGGGGAGGGATATTAAAGCATTCACTCCCTTTTTTCCTTACAATGGAATACAAAGATCCGGTGTGTTACATCCTCTTTGTACTCCCCAGAGCCTGCTAATAAAAAGCCACGTCTCTCACAGCACATTTCTGGGAGAATTGGCCCCACAGAGTGGCTTTCATGCCCATGTATTGGTAAAATGCAGAACACACGTAAGGAATGTACCCATATCTGACTCTGAACACACAATGCCTCTTCAAAAAAACCAGCAGATCTCATTGTGATCATATTTTAATATGAAATTAGCTGCCAACAAAGACCCCATGGCTGCACTCAGCTGTGGCAAACAGCTCCTCAGAGACTTCAATGGAACTGAACTGAGGGACATTGTCCTCAGGAAATCTGTGAGTGTGTCCATCCCCCCACACCCAAAATAAGAGACATTTACATCCTCATTCTTAAAAAAAAATGGAAGAATTCAGTCCTCTATATTTGGAGGGGAAAAAAAAAAATATGATACCAATTTCACAAGAACGATGATACTTCCGTTCAGAATGGATCTGCAGTTCAGCTGTTCCTGTAGCTTCCCTTCCTCACACTCCAGTAAAAATCTGTGCTAGTAATCTTAAATTGCCTACTTACAGCATTGTTCCATGCCACAGTAAAGACTTCATTCATTTTTCCATTAGCACATTTCAGTTAGAATTAACACACAATCATTCTCCATGATCTGGGTTTCAATATATTTGTAAACAAATATTAATCTTAAATGCAAAACAAAAAAGCTTTGAAATTGTTAAAAGTAAGCCTATAGAACTAATCACTCAAACCACATTTCTAACTCTTCTAATCCAGAGTATGGATTGTCAAGTGTACCCAGGATGGCCTCCTTAAATAAGCAGTTGCCACAATTCCTCCCCTGAAACCTTTGGCAATGAAACAAATGAAGGGAAACTGAAGACTTCAGGAATCAGTTCAGCACTTAATGAGGAGACGGAGGATGACGAATGCCAAATGAGACAAAGCAAGCACCAGTCTCAGTATAATCCCAATCAGGCACAAGTAAACCTCTCTCCTCATACCCTGATACCAAACATCCGAACCTCCTTTCTCACAGAATCACAGAACACCCCGACTTGGAAGAGATGCATGAGGATCATAAAGTCCAACTCCTCGCTCCACACGACTACCTAAAACCCAAACGCTATGTTATCCAAATGCTCCCTGAACTCCATCAGCTCGGGGCCGTGCCCACTGCCCTGGGCAGCCTGTTCCACATCCACCACCTTCTGGTGCAGAACCTGTCCCTAACCTCCAGCTGCCCCTCCCTGACACAGCCTAGGGATCCTTCTCATCAGAGAAAGGACAGAAATATCACTGCCATTTTTGCTGGTGGGGAATTCAATACAAAAAGTGCTAGAAAACTTTAATACAAGCATAGGAGGGATTTAACCGGGGACCAAAGAAAAAAAGAGAAAGAGGAAATATTGAACACTGAGGTAAGAAGAGGGAGACAGAACTAAGAGTAGCAGCACCTGCTCACCTGTGGGGACAGGGGTGGTGCTGCTGTGGTGCTGATACGTGCAACCAAACACCCTTCAGAACTTTCATCCTGAGTGCTCAAGGGGGCCGTTTGCTCAGGCCAGTGCAGATGTTACTGTTTGGAGAAGTTTTGGACTACTGCCTGTCAGCATTTAATTTCCCATAAAACAGCACTCATTTTCCAAAGATGACGCTTGTTCCGAGTCTCTGTTTACACGTAGAGCTCTTCAGGGGTTGACAGGGCCTCTCCTTCCTGATGCTGATTATTAGTTTCAGATGACTGCTAAGGATCTCCCTTACGAGGGATGTACCCAGGGAATTAAAATGAAGTCACTTTAATTAATTATGAAGCGTCAATATGCAAGGCTGCGTTCAATTGACCGTATAATTCATACATTTGTGGATAACCGCTAGTACTGCTAAGTTACTGACAAACAATTCTATGGCTCCATCTCACTGGGGAAAAAGAAAAAGGAGAGGGGGGCATGAGAAGCTAAAACATAAATAATGCCCTAGCACTCCTTGCCATTTAATATTCTGGTACTCTTATACTGCTGCAGATAAAACATGAAGATAAGTTATACCTGATCAGAAGAGGCTCAGCCAGTTGTATGGAGGACCAGATACCCCCCCCACAGGGAGAGATTTTATGCCAAGGGGGATTGTGCTCCATGTGCAAGCCAGTAGCTGAGAGCCCCAGGCAGCTCTGGGGTAGGGCTGCACCTTGGGTGACTGCACCCTGCACCACCCATCCCTTCCCTCTGTGTTTTCCAATACAGAGTTGTGACATGAGTTTGTAAAACTCTCTTCTGTCTCACCCAGCACGCTGCTTCTGTTCAGATGGATACTGGTGTGAATTTCTATGTGGAAGTCATTGTATGTGCACCGCTACAGGAACTGCGCTATACATTGCGTAGAAGCCTGATCATTCAGAAAGCCCCACATCTAGATACAGAAGTAGAGCACACACAAGAGCATACAAAATCCACAACAAAGCACTGCTCTTCCTTCCAAAAATCAGCTTTGCTCTCAGGTTGTGCTGGAGCTGCCAACAAAGGAGCCAACGCCACCAGGAACTGAGAATTCTCCCCACTTGTGAGCACCCTCCATTTGTTGCAATAAATCTAAGGATCTGGAAAGCGAGTGATACTTTGTTATGGCATCCCAGGGTCTCATTGCCTTGTAGTGCTACTGTGTTCCCTGAGGCTCGAAGGCCACAGACAGAACCAGAGCCGCCTTGCTACTGCCCTGGCACAGAGCAACAGCCAAAATGGGGATTGGGAAAGAAATTAAGAAATCTAGAGAGAGAAGTTTGGAGTAACAACACACATTACGTCCTCTGATGCAACAATCCCGAAACAGCAGAGTTTCCCAAAGAGAAATCTGAAAGCATTCCATTCCGCCCAGCAGGTAAGAAACCCCAGAAGCATTTGCAGCTGTTGCTGCAGCGCTCAGCACAACACAGCATCTACCTGCCACTACTCCATACGGAAACGTTAACCCCCGAAACGCTCTGCGGGCTGAACTCTGCCCCGTTCGAGCAGCACTGAATGTATTTACAGCGCATTCGGCCCCCAGAGATATCCCTACTGGAACCGCGCTCCAAACTTGCGGAAAGGCGACTCGTGCAAACTATGATGTCATCCATCTGCCTCTCAGGGAGAGCCTTCCCCCCCGCGCCCACCTCGGCACAGCCTCTCCGCACGGCACGGCACAGCCCACCGCCGCCCGATCCGTCTGACAGCGGCCACTCAAAAGTTTGACTCCTCCGCCGCATCGCAACGTACAGAAAGCGGCACGCCGAGGGCAGGGAGCACGGAGCGGGGCGTTACGCGCACACAGCGGCACGGTGCCGGGAGGCTGCGTGCGTTCCCACCTCCTCGAAAAGTTCCCGGCGGGCAGCACCGCCGTCCCGTCCGCGCGTCGGGAGCCCGGCACGCACGTTAGCGGAACGCTCTCCTTTCCTCCCCTCTTCTCCCTTCTTTCCCCCCTCCCCCGACTCCTCGCAGGCTTTCCCAACGGCTCAGCCCGGTTCCCGGAGCGCGTGGCTGCGGCCTCTCCCCGCACCCCGCCCGGCCCCCGCTCACCTCCAGACCTGCCCCAGCTGCAGGATGTGGACGAGGGACTGCAGGAGACAGATGCAGAAGGCGCACGACGCCGACCTGCCGCTGCCGGCGCGGCTGCTGCCGGAGGGGCCGCCTCCGGCGGGGCCGCTGCTGCCGCTGCTGCTGCTGTTGGCGTTGCCCTTGCTGGCGGTGGACGCCTGCCGCTGCGGCGTGCAGGGCCGGGCGGCGTCGATGTCCGCGGCAGCCGAGCTGCTGCTCACCAGCAGTTTGCTCTCGGCCGCGGGGCACTGCCCGGCGGCGGCGGCGGCGGCCGCGCCGTCCTCCGCGCCGAAGTCGTGCGCGAACCAGCGGAAGCTGAACACCTGCACGGAGAGGGAGCCCAGCAACACGAAGAAGAGGGTGAGCCCGAACCACCAGCGCTGGCCGCGCATGTAGTAGTCGACCGCCAGCCAGATATCGGTGCCCACGTCCGCGAAGTACACGGCCAGCGCGGCCAGGATCCAGAGACAGTCCCACAGCGAGTAGCGCCGCTGCTCCCTGCCCAGCCGCAGGCACAGCGAGGACGAGCCCCCGCCCGAGCCCCGCGAGCCCCCGCCGCCGCCCCCTCCTTCTCCTCCTCTG
>PPHD01024293.1:0-12171 GCA_002909625.1 Bambusicola thoracicus
TCTTTTGGCAATAGTCTGATACATATATATATTAAGTGTATAGTTTTTAATGGAAGAATGAGTGAACTCCTGTTGTGGAGCTGCAGTGACAGTTAAATTCATTAAAATATCAGTAGAAAAATTGTTTTGTTTTTTTTTTAATAGAATGGCTTGAGTTGGAAGGGACCTTAAAGATAGTCTAGTAGTTCCAACTCCCCTGCTGTCAGCAGGGTTGGCACCCACTGGATCACGTTGGCCTGGGCTCCATCCAACCTAGTCCACATCCTGCAATGGGGCTTCCACGTTTTCTCTGGAAGACCTTTTCCAGTGCCTCATCACTCTGAGTTTTAAAAAAAAAAAAAAAAAAAAAAACCAACAACCAAAAAAAACTTCCTCCTAATATGTGATCTAAATTTCCCATCTATTAGTTTAAAACTGTTTCTGTTTGTCCTATCACTGTCAGACTGTAAAATAGTTGATTCATCTCCTGTTTTGTAAGCTGGAAGGCCGCAGTGGGGTCTCCCTGTAGCCTTCTCCAGGCTGAACAAGCCCAGTTCCCTCAACCTTTCTTCACAGAAGTGCTCCAGCCCTCTGATCATCATTATAGTCCCCCTCTTGGATCTGCTCCAACAGTTGCACGTCCCTCTTGTGCTATGGGTGCTAGGCATGAATGCAGTACTCCAGGGGGAGCCTCGTGAGGTCAGAGCAGATGGTGACGGTCACCTCCCTCTCTTTGCTGGCCACCCCTGTTTTGACATAGCCCAGGATACTGGTGGACTTCTACAAGTGCATGCTGTTGACTCATGTCTAGCTTTTAATCCACCCAGGCCTCAAAGTGCTTCGTAGTAGAGCTGCTCTCAATGAGTTATTCTCCCAGTCTGTGGAAACTATTTGGATCTTAAGTATCTATTGCTCTACCTAGTAATGTGTGTAAAATCTGCTTTTATAGCTTAGAATTTCAGGCTTATTTTTATACACATGTAAATGACTGCAGAAGGTAGAAGAAACTAAGAATAGGGACTTGTCAATATGGTTACACAACACAGTTGAGTAGAAGCTCTTGCCAATGACTGTAGAAAACCTACTTGCATACTAAAAAGCATTTTTGTAGCAGAAGTTATTGTACAAAATAGAGCTTGTGTGTGTTCGGTGTAACGCAGTCCTGAATAAGTGATTCTTGGTTTGCCATTGCTACAATATGATGTTTAAGATAAACACCTTCAGTTGCTTAGGGATATCAGCAGATGGTCTTCTGAAAGCTGAGAAGAATAAATGCCCTCTTAAATACTAAAGTGTTATGCTTTGTAATTGAAAACTGAAGAATAACTTTTTTTTGAAGTTTAAAGTATCAAAACTTTTCATCGTTGGATGAAACATACAGAGTGTCTACCTGATAGCTAACAGTTTTCCTCCAACACTTATGTGAAAGTTGTTTTTTTCTTGCTTCTTCAGTTGCAACTAAAAGGAGGATATGAGAATGCTGTGATTTATGCATATCTTCGTGATTGTGTAGTACTGTATGGTGCAGAAGTCATTCACACCTGAAGTACCAGTAGTTTTTTGCTGCTTTGTGTACTTTAATGGCAGTTTCCAATGCAAAGAAATACCATAACACAGAAATAACTCTAAAAAAGCAAAGTGCCATTTCTTTGGCGGTACCTATGTTTTAATGAATTCAGGCTGATAAAGGCACCCTGACAAAAAGATAACAAATTCTGTATGCAAGGAAATTATTCAACTCCTGCTTTCAAGTTTTGTTAAGAGTTTAGGTTACTATAATATATAAATGTTACTTATAATAAGTAATAGAAATAGTGATGTATTGGTATTTGGTATCTCAAACTACCTTCTGTTTTCAGTCAAAGTATAATGTACTTTGAAGTACAGGGTGCTTGTAGTACTTGTTACAGGGCAACTTTATTCTGTTTTTAAAGAATATTGTCTGCTCCTTTATCGGTTATGCTTTCTTGAAATTCCTGTAATGTCAAGATGTGTTGAGTAGCATAGAACCATAGAATATTCTGAGTTGGAAGGGATCCCATTAGGATCCTGATGTAACTTTTAAAAAGGTAATGAAGTATTCATTTTCTTAAGTTCTTTTAGTTCAGGGTTGTGTTTAGTTACAAGCTTTGGAACAGTCAAGTGGGAAAGTGTTTTGAGGAACAATTATTTAATGTTCTATATTCTACTTGGGCTTGGCAGCAGATGGGAGGTGTATTTACCAGCTATTCTCACAATGTCAATAAAATGTATTAGTGTTAAATATTTAATCACTCGATATTAACTATGTTATGTGTACTTACATCCTGGCATAATCTTTGCTGCTTCTGTGAAGAATGAATGTGTCTTGTTATATTCGGCTGATAACAGTAAGCATTATGTTATGCTCTGTGGAGTATGTTAGTTCATCTGAAACTGTCCAAAATAGTCTGTGGTTGGGAGTAGGCTAGCTCAGGGCAAACCTCCATGCTTATTTACACTACAGTGTGGTTAGAGGAGTAGAGCATTTTAGTCTTTGGGTTCCAAGCACTGCATTTACCTGTGTAACTGGATATAAAGTGGGCCTACTGTCAGACAAAAGCTATTACATATGTATACTTTGTGACCCACTCCATTCCCTTTTTGTTCCGCCTCTGCTAATCCATTCAAGCAGAAGCAAAGTATTTTTTACCTTAAAAGCTTGTCAAGAGTTGTCAGGGCCCATGAGACACAGGACTCTCATGTCTTTGAGGAAGAGCGTGAAGAACAGAGGATACATAACGTAATGGGTATGCAATCCACTAGCGATAGCTACTTGCTTTCTTGAAAGCAGATGTGTAGAACACAAAAGGAAGAAAATACGATGTAGTTGTTGCTTTCCCCTTTCTGTTCCTTACCCCTTGAAAATTATGTTTTAAAAAAAGAAGCATTTAAAGGAGAAAGGATTCTTTTCTGAATCTGTCAAGTAAACTTCAGTGAATAGAAGGAAAATTAAACCTGTGAAAAATTAATTTATTAAGTATAATCAGTAAGTATTAGAGGAGGTATATATCGTGCACGTGTAAGCTGAGGGACAAAGACATTTAAGACTGGGATTAGTGGGGTTTTTTTGTTGTTGCTATGATTTGTATTTAGACCCAAAAGTATACTTTTGCTTATAGTGCTTCATATTCTCTTAACTGATAGAATGTTTTTCCTTTTTTTCCATGGTACAGTGTTTATGAAGCCCTGTGTTATTGTGATTAGCTTCTAGTTATATCCTTGCATATCATTTGATTATCCGTAAATACTTCCTGTGTACTTTTTAATTTATAGATGGGATTTAAAAATAAACTACTCACTTTCTTCTGTTGATTGATTAATATTGGATATGATTTGGGAGATAGAGAGAGGAAGCAGAGGTGAGATTAAGACCTTGAAAAAGAATATTTCTTTACTTCAAAATCACTTACTCTAAAATGCTTGTATTCAGTCTTCTTTAATACTAGTTTACTTGTTTTGCTGTTCTCAGTGCTTTTTTTTTACTTGAAAATCAGATTAGCAGAGGCTTATTTCAATAGGTGGCTTGTGTATTAGCACTTATGAGGACTGTCAATTTTTCTGTAATTGAAGAATGGAGAACATGAAGAAAGGGAGCATGTTAGTGTCTGATTTCACAGAACATAAAGTATATGTCCAGGGTTACCCTGCATTGAACTTATACAGCAAGCATAGTGGTGCAGTATCCAAGATTCAGCTCTGTGTGTGTGACTGACTTATTTGTTTTCCTGGAATCTGAATAGGAAGGCAGGTGTGATATAGGTCTATACTGGCTTAAATTAGACTAATAACCAGGAGGTAGTTAACATTTTGGAGCAGTCCAAGATAGGGAGACTAAAAGTTTTTGAAAAATCTCAGAAAATCTACATACAGTTGGAAGTTATAAGCTAGTATTTGAACTAACTGCTTACAGATTTGATTTTGTTTTTCTTTTCTTTCCCTCGTTTGATGCAGGTGGAATCGAGAGATACTTTAAACAGTATTGCCTTGAAATTTGATACAACACCCAATGAACTGGTTCAATTAAATAAGCTTTTCTCCAGAGCAGTCGTTCCTGGACAGGTACTATTATACTACATATGTTACTTACTCAGCAAAGACATTTTTCCCCTGTATTTCTCATCTTCTATCAGCGCAAGTGTTACATTCCTATTGTCTTGTAAAGGGCTGCTTCTTTTTTTCTAATCTGTGAGATCTTCCTGCCTTTTAAATAACTTCAAAAAAAAAAAAAAAAGGCATTTAATGAAACCACCTCTCTCTAAAATCAAGAGACTGATTTTAAAATTACATGTACTTAATGACATAATGACACTTGGGCACAAGCTAAATTGCTGCTTTGTGAATATAGCAGGCTATCTACAATGGCTTGCTCTGAAAATAAATCCGTAGTACTGCTTATAAACATTATTTCTGACTGCATGCTACTGCTTGCAATTCTGCTTCACTAAATTGGATGTTTCCATTCCAACCTTAAAGCTTGCTGTCATTTTTAGCAGTGCTGTGTGAACTACTGTTGCTGTTTCTTTTAGATCTTTTAGATCAGTATTGCTTACATCCTTCTATTTTATTTATTTTTTTTCCCCCTCTTCCACCAGCCCTTTTCATTTCCTTTAAAGACAGGCCTGGAAAGAAGTGATAGGGTAGCTGATGAGGCCATTTGGTATTAGCCTCTTATTTGAAACAGTCCTATGAGGATGGGCTGAGAGAGTTGGGGCTCTTCAGCCTGGAGGAGAGAAGGTTCAAAGGTGACCTTACATCAGCCTTCTAGTACCTGAAGGGGGCCTACAGGAAAGCTGGGGAGGAACTTCTTCTAAGAGCAGGTAGCAAAAGGGTGAGGGGAAATGGCTTTAAACTGGAAGAGGGTAGATTTCTTCTTAATATCTAGTCTAAATTATTTACTGTGAGAGTGATGAGATGCTGGAACAGGTTGCCCAGTGAGGTTGTGAATGCCCCCTCTCTAGAAGCATTCAAGGCCCGGCTGAATGAGGCTTTGCGCAACCTGGTCTAGAGGGAGTTGTCCCTGCCTATAGCAGAGGGGTTGGAACTGGATGATCTTCAAGCTCCAACGCAAACCATTCTGAAATTCTGTGTTTATTTCTGATTGCTGCAAAACCTAGTCGAAGTTTGAATGCTTGCCATGGCCCAAGCTGTCTATTTAAAGGGTGAATAACTTTAGAGACTTTCTCCTTCTACATTTGGTGCTAAGGGCATGTCTGTAAACTCTTCCACTAATCTGCCTCTTGGTTTCTCAAATAATCAGCAAGGAAAATAATCCAGCGGGTCATCCTTATGTATTCTGAGTGTTTTTGACAAGCTGTATGGTTCTTCTAATGCTTTCCATTTGAACCTTTACTCAATTATGACTAAATATCTACTCATATCCTAAAGTAATATTTAATAACAAAGTGAAGATCAGGAAGTATTTGGTTGTATTGCTTATTCCCTCAACTCATAATTCCTGTTAAAATGAACTGAAGGAAAAATAACTTCATATAATAACTTCATATAGCTTATTTTGATAAAGTGTGACATTTAGCTGAACTAGTGGGGAAATCTAAAGTGAACTTGAAAGCATAACTTCTAACTACATTATATCTTCTTTATAGATTTTGTATGTTCCTGACCCAGACTACATATCTAGTGTGGACAGCTCCCCCTCTCTAAGTCCTATAAGTCCCCTATCACCTACATCTTCAGAAGCAGAGTTTGACAAGGCTACAGTAAATGTAGGTATACCTGTTCTTGAAAGTAACTTTTCCCTTACAAGATGAATGTTATAAATGTTATGCTTTCTTCTTAAAGATGATTATTCATTTTGGGGAGAAAGTACTTTATAACAGCTGGAGTTGAAAGCAAAATAGTAAATGCAAGAATTGATTATCTTAAATAAGTTTTCTATGTGAAAACTGGCTTGCATTCATGTCATTAGTAATACATTGCTATCTTTGCGGATTGATATCTTAAGTATTGATTCACATTGCATTTGTGTGTTACCTTTGAGAACCAGATAAATATTTTTAATCTAACTTTAAATAATATTGATACGCTCTGTAGCAGTGAGACATTTTAACTACATAAATATTCTTCTCAATGTAAGGGTTCTACCCTTGCCATCCTAGCCATCACTCCTCGCTTTGTAGTGGTTGAAGGTTTTCCTGTGTTGATTATAGCCAGCTTTCACTTAATAGTGTTGTCTGCATTTATAGGCTTTCCTCTACTTAAAACTGAATAGCTTTGGAAGCTGCTCTGTAATTAAGCTTAAATGAAGTTTTTGTCTTTGAGCTAGCTTTGTAAAAGTATGTCTTTCCAGGATCACTAGTTTGCTATTAAAAGAATCTCGTGGGGAGAACTCAAACCAGAAATACGCAGAGAAGATATGGTTCTGATACTGTAATATATGCAATTCTGACCTTATTCAGCTGTTCCCTAACATGTCAGTACTAATCTCTTCCCAGTTATTATCTTCTATTTCAAATAACAAAATATCTTAGTAGTGTGTAGTCAAGCTGTCAAATGCCTACTCCAGAAAGCAAACTGGAGGTGTTGTAGCTCAGTAAATAGACTAGATTAGTCTGTGAGTATATTTTCCTCTGTATCAAGTCTCAGAATGACTTATAATGCTACTATAGGCCTACCTGTGTAGAATATATACTGAGAAGCTACTCAAAGGAAAAAATTAGTCACACTTAGAGAAATTGTAGCTCTTTCAACAATGTAGTAGACATGCTATGTCAGAAAAAATACTTTTTTTTGTCTTGTGAATTACTTTGTGTATGCTTGCTTGCATATAGTAAATATGGGTGCAGAGTAGTTTAACAGTAGCTCTAATTTTTTTGTCTGCCTCATGCATATAATCAGTAAAAGCAGATAAAAGCTTGAAATCATAGAAGAAACAAAACGGATTAAAAAAACTTTTGAGGCTTAAATCCTTTTAGGCAATGGGTTATTTTGCTTAGTGTGGGCAGTTGAACGTTGGCAACATCTTGAGAGTTCACTTTGATATATTGATATATTCTTCAGTTGCAGAACCCTTGTATGTATCCTTACATATCAGACAAGCATCCCTTTAAATGCTTCAGGAAAAATCAAACCATATGGTAATCATTGTTTATGGACAGCACTGTTTCTAATGTTTTTCAAAACCTGTGTAAGGGAAACGAAAGGGTGTCTAGGTGACTTCTGTCAAACACAAGTGAAGAATGACAGAAATCACTTGCACTTTTCAGTGTGGGTTGTGTCACTTTTTTGTTGGTGACTTTTTTTATCAGCTATGTATGTGTTGGTTGCCTTCAGTCTGAAGATAAGGCTGGGTTTGATTCTTTGATATCACTAGTTTTCCATGCGTTTTCCCCTCTGCTGATTACTATACCAGTGAGAGCAGTGTTAGCGTACATCCTTTCATGCTCTGTAGCAATGTCTGTCATTATTGACTCTCCCCTAGTTCTGACTCAGAACTTGCAAATTAACTTGAAAAGTGATTAAACTTAAAAAGGATATGCTACTCTGCCTATGTAACATAATGAGATCTCTAGTTACTATGATCATGGATTACTAGAAATTGATGAGGCAACTGTTTGCCGAAGCAGAGGTTCAGAAGTTGGTTACAATAGGATTGAGCTTTCTGCTTCAGTTTCTGTTTCATCAAATGATAGTTTTGCAGTATTGTATGAATGAATACAGACGAACAAACCCTGTTTTTTTTTCTTACAAAGCTGTATTTAAGCTAAGATTTCAACATGTTGTTTCAGTAAGCTTAGCATCAGTCTTTGTGTAATAACTTGGCTTAGACTAAGCCTTTCTTATGCTGTTATTGTTTTGTTCACTGGTTTGTTTTACTGGTTTTCTTTTGAAGAGTTTCACTCAGCAATCTGATGCACAAATTAAAAAGCTTATTGGATTCTCTTAATGTTCAACTTTCTATCCACCAGAACCCCCCAGATCCCTTTCTGCAGAGCTGCTCTCTAGCCTATCATCCCCCAGTACATTTATTCAAGGTCGCCCAGGGCCAGGTGCAGAATCCAGCACGTGCCATTTTTAAATATCATACAGTTGGTGATTAGTTGGTGCTCTAGAATGATAAGATCTCTTTGCAGACATTGTCTACTGTCCAAGGAGTCAGCAGCTTCTCCCAGTTTAGTGATATACTAAGTAACTTTGTGTATATGTTTGAGTCCTGTGTCCAAGTCTTATTGATGAAAGCATTAAAGAAAACTGGCCTTAAAATGGAACCCTACAGAACCCTGCTAGTAACTGGCTCTTGACACTATTCTGGAGCAGGAAAGGTGGGACCTAGTGTCCTGGTAGAGAAGGCGTTCAGCAATGTCCTTTTGTGGCAGTGAAGGCTAGTCACATTCCAGGTAGAAGATGAGTAATACCAAATAGTTTAGGAAAACTATTATTTCCTGTCAGAGGAGCTTCTAAAGCTGCATTTGCACTGCAGTGTTCACTTCTTTCACTTTCAGTACAGGATAAAGATTGATGTGCTGTAGGGAACCCAGTGGAGGATTGTCAGGTCATCCATTTCATGACGTAATACCATGCTTAAGAATTGACTGTTGGGTTCTTTCAGGTTTTTTGGGTTGTGTGTTTTTTTGTTTGTTTTGGTTTTTTAGCATGGGGAAGAAAATGCTGATGGAGAACCTGATTACTGTGTTGTATTACCAAAGATGGAGAGGCTACAGGGAGGAAAACAACCTGGTATCTTCAGAGTTCCATGGTGAAAGGATGGGCAGCAACAAGTATAGAATACTGTATGGGAGGTTTTGGTTAAATAACAGGAAAATGCTTTTTGCAGTGGGATTGGTTAAATGTTAGAGCATGCTTCTAGGAGAGGCAGTGAAATCTCCAACCTTTAAGACTTGAACTCAACTGGAAAAGTCATAAACAACTTGATCTATGCTTAAGGCTTGATGTCAACCAGAGTTTCTACTAGCTGACTTCTAGAGACCTTCAAACATAAAACAGTGTATAATATTAAAGGGATAACAGAAGACACTTAACAGGGCTTTTGTTTGTTAAAACTGGCAAATAATGCTTTCTACTAACTAGGTATCACTCTTGGTTTTGCATGTGACAGTGTATCAAGTGGTTTCATTACACGGGTTCATATTGTATTTGTTCCTAGGTTGATTCTGAATACCACTGTGTACTGTCATTTCTTCCCCTGGGCTAGTTGAACTATACTTTATTAAGCTGCATGTACTCTCTGATCAAAGTATTCCTATAAACTACAGTGGTTTTGGAATTCTAGTTTTACCTTTATATTAATGTTGAAGAACAATAAACACAACAGAAGATCCCTTAATAATGAAAAGGCAGGCTGCTAAGTTCTCTTTTTGCATTCCCTTTTAGGATCCAGATGGAGTCCAACAGAAAGAATCGGTTGCTTCACCAGCACATCCATGTGTTCGAACTACAAGAGTGGTATCATCTACTTCTGAAGAAGAGGAAGCGTTTACAGAGAAGTTCCTGAAAATTAACTGCAAGTACATCACCAATGGCAAGGTACTTAACATTCATGTTTTACACTTACTGTATGGAATGTAAGAAGAAAATACTCTTGAAGTATAAGCATAAGGTAAGATTATCTTTGATAGATCAGTCAGCTTATGTATATGTACAGTTCATACTGTTTTCTTTGTATTCCCAGACCACTTATTTCTTAAATGTAATACAAGCAGTTATGATGTAATTAACCTGACAAACTTGCCATAGTCATACTGTTGAGTGTCTTTTTTTTTTTTGTGCTGAGGGACAGGAAAGCTGTTTGTTCCCTGTGTTAGCATCTCTTTCAAGTAATAATCTTTCTTCATGATGGAGAAGAATATGCCTTAAACTGTCAGGAAAATATGTAGTTAAGTGGCTTCACTTCCATTTTCTGAAAACAGATTCGTGAGAGCAGAATTGGTCTCTGATTCTGTGAATGCTTCTATAGCAGATACATTATAGTAGAAATATATTTTTTTTAATTTCTATTTTAGTGCTTTGTCCCTACAGAAATCTCTTAAAGTTATTAGCACTAACTTCCTTGCAGCTCGTAGGTGCAAGCTTCTAGGAACTGAGATTGTCAACAGTCAGAATGCTTGGAACGCTTTTGAGGGTGGGGAAGAAAGGTATTGCTTTCTCACTCCTCAGTAAAAGAGACTTACTAGCTGTTTTAATCCTGAGGTAAAACGTGCTTTCACTCAAGCTGAATTATTGTAGAGTACTTGTACTACTTTCTTGTTCCCATGAAGTTTGGTTCTACAAATATACCTACCTACCGTTCTTCCTTAGAAATAGATTTGCCAAATGAGTAACACTAATACAAAACAGACCTAAGGAGAAGATCCTAAAGCTGCATTTTTTTTTTTGCTGATAGAAATTGTTTCTATGTCTAGATGTGAAGCCTTTTGTCAGTACATGTGTTCTAGCAAAAACCTTATATTAGAAACAAGCATTGGAAAATCTTTGTAATTTGTTCTACATTTTTGTGTTTGACGGTTACTTAGCTTTACTCTGCATTCTTCCCCTAAGTGACTTCTTTAGCCTATGTGGATTGGAAGGTGGGAATGAATGCTAAGCTGTTGGAAGTTTGAGGTCTAGATTTCAGAAATTCTGCATGCAACTTAGCATTTGTCACACAGCTTCGTTTTCAGGTGTCTTGTCCTCTCTCCTCCATATATTTCCTTACTTTGGAGGGTGATGAATCTTCAGAGGCTTTCTGGAAAAAACTCAAGATTAATCCTCTGCTGCCCTCTCTAAATGATTTTGACTCTCATTGTTAATAATATTTTGTAAAGTACAGATGTGAGGTGCTGTCATCAGTCAGACAGATGTTCTTAAACTAAAATCTAGGAAAAGCCTCTCTTTTATTTCACATATGAGAGTGTTCATGTTAAGACAAAGCTGTCTTCTTTCTCTCTTTCAAGGACTGTTCTGTGTTTGGTGTAATTAGTCACACTTGTGACTCTCTGGATACGGGCACAAGAATTCCTTGAGGTATTGTAGTTGGAACCGGGAAGCATTTGCCCTGCTACAATTGTCCTAACAGTTGAAATCTAGTTATGGCTACTGTTAGATAAAGCTTATTGGACACATCTAGAAACAGGATGGTGTGAATATGCCGCATCGTAGTCAGACAACAAATCTGTGTAGAGTAACTGATGTGCTGCAGGGTTGCACTTCAGCTTATTGTTTGATGTAGATAGGCATGCCCTCTATAGTGGCCACTCTGCTTGCTTCTTCTGCAAGACTGATATTATGAGGTTAACATTTCTTCAGTATCCATATTGAAGAGAAGTACTCTTCTATGGTTTTTGGTTCTTTGCATTGCTCATTGAAATAGGAAGAAGATATCTTAAGCAGTCTACTTGATTAAAAGTGAAACTAACAGGAGAGCTTTAAAATTCATTGCTCTTTACTCTATTTACTATTTTACTTGCTTTGCTTTGAAAAGTAGTAGATAAAAGAGAATTAGCAATATTAAACTTAAAGATCTGGCAAGCTGTGTACGTAAAGAAACACTGTTTATGAAGTGAAAAGAAAAATACTGACTAGATTCAAAACTTCTGTAAGATACAAAGATCATTAAGAACAAAATAAAAAGGCTGTCTTCATCCTTCATAAATTGTGTGTTAGTTGTTGTTCTACAGTGTATATCCAAAAAAGTAATTGAATAAAGACAACTTCTGGTTAAAACTGTGTAAAAGAAATCCTCTTGTGTGTTCATAAGTGTGCTTTAGTGAACTGTCTGATCTTAATGTTTGGGCTCAACCGTACGATTAAGTTTGGCTCCAATCCTCCCTTACCATGACTGTTCAGAACCTGTATCTCAGATATTGTATAGAATTTAAAATCCCCGCTTTCTGGGGCCTAAGAAAACTTAATGGAAAGAAGGTAAAATAATTCAGAATTGAATATTTACATACAGGTGCAGTTTAATTCACTTTAATATGCACATTTCTTTTACCTGGATTGTGTTTCCTGGACCATCTTTAAGACTAAGAAGTTCTGTTTTTAACAGCCTAGTTTCAGTAGTGAAATGGCTCAGCACTCTTTGAGACTGTTAAACTTGAACATCACTGGAATATGAATTCATTTCATATCTGAAGAATCTTTCCTACATACAGGAAACTTCAGTTCTACAAGTGGTATTCTCGAGTCTTGTTCAAACACCAGATTTCACATAGCTGT
>PPHD01024294.1:0-12170 GCA_002909625.1 Bambusicola thoracicus
TTTCCCTTTTCCCTTTTCCCTTTTCCCTTTTTCCCGTGGTTGTTTCTGCTGTTTCTCTATAATAGTATTCTAAGGCTTATGTTAATATATTTTCTAAAAAAAAATATTACAGGTGACAATCTTCTCCCCTGCAATCTGAAAAAAAATGAGTTTAAAACTGTAGTGAGATCATGCCTGTTCTTCAGAATTGTTTCTGTTCACCCTGCCTTCCTGCTTCTGTCTCCCTGAAACATTTCCTAGACCAGCCTGTAGGTAAATAATTGATTTTCTGATAGCAAAACTTGCACTTTTCTTTAATCTGCAAATTACTAAAGAGTAAATACCTGCTCTTATTTAAACAAACACTCTTCTCAGTATACATAATTGATTTACTTGTGCTAATTAAAAAGACTTTAACTAATGGGCTAAACATCTATTTGTCAGTAGAAAAGCATACGAAGAAATATAGCCTCTCCCAGGATGTGCCAGGGGTTTTAGTCCAGGAGAATGTAAAAAAGTTGTAAATGATATTGATTTGCATTGACATGAGGTAACCCATAGCTGTGCTCTTCCTGATGCTCATGGCTGAGTTGAATGTACGATAGATAAACTGAGTTAAAACAAAGGATTTGAAATAGGAAAAATGTTCACTTCTACTCTTTATAGCTCTCCAAAGTTAACTTCAAAGCAAAACTGCTCCCTGTGTAGCTCTTAAGATGATCGTAACTGGTAGTGAAAATGGAAGAAGCTAAACAAGCAATACTTGATTACTAGCAGTACTTTAATTTTTGTTTATCAGTAGAGCCTGTTCAGTACATCAGGCTTGCAGTGAAATTGCATACAAATACAGAAGAAAAGTGTTTGTGGAAAAAGGGCCAAATTTGCCTTTGACTGTGCAAGTGGCTCTGAAACTTTTGCAGATTGTACACATCAGCCACAAAGCTTACCATGGATGTGAAAATTTTGGTCAAGTTTTATTCAGTCCTTTGTTTTCAACAGTTTCATAAAGTAGAGTTCTATCAACCTCCAAAAATGGCATTAAAAATTAAGCTGAAAATGTTTCTCATTTTTAATATACTCTTCTGAGATAGGTAGATAAATATGCTTAAGAAAGTGTTACTAAATAAGCATTGTTCAGATTGCTTTTCATCTTTTTCATAGAATTGTTGAGGTTGGAAAAGACCTCCAAGATCATCTAGTTCAATTGTCTGCATACCACCAATATTGCTTACTAAACCATGTCCCTAAGTACTACATCCATCCTTTCCTTTAACACTTACTTGAGATGATCACTCTACATCTTCTTTGGGCAACCTTTTCCAATGCCTCACCACTCTTTCTGGGAAGAAATTTTTTCCTAATTCCAATCTGAACCTCTCTTGGCACAACTTGAGGCCATTCCTTCTTGTTCTATTGCTAATTATGTGGGATAAGAAGTTTCCCCTGAGCCTTTTCTTCTTCAGACTGAACAATCTCAGTTTCCTCAGCCACTCCTCATAAAACTTGAGTTCCAGACTCTTCATCAGCTTTTTTGCCCTTCTTTGGACACTCTCCAGGACTTCAATGGCTTTCTTGTAGGGAGGGGCCCAAAACTGAATTCAGTACTTGAGTACAGGGGGATGATCTCCTCCCTGGTCAATCTAACTGCACTATATCTGATAAAAGCCAGCTGCTGTTGGCCTTTTTGACACCTGGGCATACTACAACTTCATGTTCGGCTGAGCTTCGACCAACATCTTTTTCTTCCATGCAGCTTTCCCGCCACTCTGCCTGTAGCATTTCATGAGATTGTCGTGAACAAAGTGCAAAACCTGGCACTTTGTTTTATTGAACTTCATCCCATTTGCATCAGCCCATCATTCCAATCTGTCCAGGTCCCTCTGTAGGGCCTTCCTACTGTCAGGCAGGTTGGCACTTCTCCCCAGATTGGTGTCATCTGCAAACTTGTTGAGGGTGCACTCAATTCCGTTATCCAAATCATCAGTAAACATGTTAAAAAAGATGGGCCCCAATACCAATGCCTGGGAAATACCACTCAAATCAGAATCCGGAGCATTAAAAAACTTAACTTCCAAAACCTAAAGATGAGATTCTTGTGTGTTATTTTGTTCTCTGGACCAGGTGCCTTAAGCATAGGCTGTTAATCCCTGTGCCCTAGTTACAGCAATTAAGGTTCATGAAATATAAATTTTGTTACATATGCATCTTGGTTTCTTCTTTCTTCTGTTTCAAAATTAGTCTGAAATATTAATGATCACATTTAATTCCCTCTATTATATGAATTGCTGTAAATATTGCATTCTAGTTATTCTCAGATGCAGTGAATGACATTTTCTAACACTTAGACTTGAATGTGTATTATCGTGGTAAAGAAATCTGGCTTAAATAATATAGTTTCTTGTAGGCCTGCCTCTGCCTGCTGAAGTGAAAATGCTGAAGGTGTTCAGCTCTTTGGAACACCGCAGTTCTGAACTGTTTGTGATTCGTAGTGCAGCAATGTGCTGAGGAGACTGGAAATGCCAAATGAAGTTGTGGTTGTGGTCCCTGCCTGGAGGAGCGTGCACTCCTGCAACATGAAAGCACTTCACAAAAACAAAGCCTCATTATTTTTTTCACTGAAATATTCATCTCCCTCTAAGTTTATAAACCATTTCTGCCTATTTGTATCTGTGTAAACATATTTCCAAAAGTTTGATCATAATAATTCCCTTCTCTCACTTGGTGAATAATCAAGTCACTATCAGAGCACTCACGTTACATGATTTTGTTGGAATTGGGACACGTGTAATTTGTTGGACACGTGTAGGGCACGAAGATACAAACAGTTGGAAAAACAGTTTGGTTTAGATATTTGAAAACTGAACACAATAAAAGAAGTACTGTTTGTACAGCAACAGGTATAGTGATGTGTGGGATGCACTTCTCTTATATAAACACAAAAGCTCCCAAATGAAAAATTCACAGCCTTGTAGAGGGCTTTTTTTTTCCTTTTTTAAGGCAAAAGCATATGCCACAGTAAAACAGTTACATCTACTTTAATGGGGCCAGGAAAGAGGCACTTAGCTGTTCTTCTGCAAGAGGAATGAGTTAATAAACTCGACGTGCAATCTGTCTCTGCTGTAGCTCTTGGCACACAGCAGCCCTAATTGGTTGAAGCTACTGGGGCCTTAATTGCTGATTTTGCAGTACTGCCATGTTTACTGATAAGGTTTAATGCAAGCTAAAATTTGTTAACTAGAGAGAAACAGTCACACTTGTACCAAGAGTGTGAGGACAAACAGCAGACTTTGCTGTAGTACCAAATGACGATGAAGTATTGCAGCAAGTGGCATGGTTAGATTTCCTGTTACAGGCTATTGAAATTGAGCAGGAGAGCAGGAAAATGCTCCTGAGTTAGACAGTGTAAAGCTATTACTGAAATAAGTCTGTGGTGGGAGTGCTAGCTGGATGCTTGCTTCGCTGATTCATGTGACTTTCAAATATATATATTTTTTTTTCTGAAGGAGGGCAGATGCAACTCTTAGGTTTGCATAGAGCCAGGAGATCTGGGATGTGGGGTGTGTAAAAGGAGAAATTCGAGTAGTGTCTGTCTGGTTAAGATAATCTACATCAATAACTTAATCTTTTGATATTTAATTTTGGCTTAATGTCAAAATTTGTTTATTAACCTGTGGTTTCATTCAGGTTTCTGAATATGACAAAAGTTGTCTGCTAAATAGAGGACTTTTGAATTAAAAGTTTGAAAGCTTAGTCCTTGAAATGAGATATCCTCATGTTTATTTTTAACAGTATTTTTGCAGCATTATCACAGTGTAATGCAGTAGACTTCTAAGCTACTAACACACTATTCCTGAACGATGTTAAAATCATTTCTATTTGTATTTGAATGTTACATAATGCTAATAAAAATACCAAGAAGGAAAAAAGAAAAATAAATTTAAATGTGTTTTGTACTTAGCATAATGCTCTGAAATTGTGAGGGTTTTTTTGTGTGTATGTGTGTGCGTATGTGTGTGTGTGCCTTGAAACGTTTTCTTGTATTGAATACGTAGCTTGGAACAGAGGAAATGTAAAGTGCTAGATAGGTGAAAAGGCGATGCTGGTGTGAATTCCACTTGAGGTTGTCTTTTTTTTTGTCTTCACCTTTGAAAAATACATGGCCCTGTATTCAAAGAGATTTTTTTAATTTGCACGTGATTAAGATCTACTTTCTTTTCTTAGTAAGTTGTATCTTGACTGTATTCTGTAAGCCATGTATGTCATCTTACACAGGTCATAAGATGTATATTAACATAACTGAATGTGTACAGAAGAACAGATAGCTGAGGAACAGAATGGCAGTGGTTTAATACAGTATTTATTAATACTCAGAATATGAGAAATGAGGCATGTTCATCAAACATAATAAGACAACTAAAAGCAAGTATTATATTAATTTTTTTTCTGTGGTTTAAATTGAAATTATGCCCAACTTTGCTTGCAGACTTGGAATCCATGTCAAACATGTTAACATAATAGATGTGTCTATTTCAATTAATTGCATATACTGACTGTAGATTTTCTATACCCTTTGAAAAGTGTTGGTTCATACAATACACTACATTATGTAAATTCTAGCTCTGTATAGGCCGAAGATGGTAAGAATGTAGATATAAAAAAGGACAGATTTTTATTTTCTTGTAATATACACAAGTGGTAGGTTTTGAATTTCTTCAACGTATTGTATCCTTTGCAGTACCCCATAATGCCGAGTAGTTCAGCCTTGAAAGACTGACAAAGAATAAAATAAGATAGTCATCAACAAAACTATTTTCCACACATAAATGCATTCCAAACTGAAGTCGAGTGGCTGAATCTCTAGGTGCTTTTAAAAATCTCTGAAGTTCACTAGTCCAGCTGACAAGAATGGATTTCGTCTTTCCAAACTATTCAGCAAACTCTTGTGGTTATCCACAGAATGCATATTTTTCATTAAGCATGTGTGATTCAGGACGTATTGTCACCTATTATTCTATTACCCCCAGATGCAGATAAATGTACCTGAATTTTATTAAAATTAGAACAGTATGATACTTCTAAGAAGCTCTACAGAAGATGCAAGTGGCATTCTGAATTTGTAAAATTCAATTCTAATTGAATTTTTGTTCTCCATTGCAATTTCTAATTGAAATTGCAAAATTGCAATGGCAATACCACAGATCTGGGGTCTCTTTAACTCTTGGTGTGCCTCATTGTGGGTTTAAAAAAAAGAAAAAAATTCCTGTTGCTGAGAAACAAATATCAAAATGCATGTGCTCTATTAGCATAGAAAATGGTTGTTAGTCAAATAGCAGTGGCAGCAAAATTATGAACTTCCTGCAGCCTTTTCCTTTCAATTCATTGGAGTGTGAAGAGGAGGGAAAAAAAAGGTCTTAAAAATTGGAAAACAAACTTCTTGATCTGGGTAAGACCACTGCAGAAATATTAACTCTGGCATGTCCTGTCCTAACTGTTTGATCTGGATGTGCATACTCACCATATGCTTATATTTTAAATTTAATATTCTACCTGTAATTTTAATATCGCATCTTACTATGTGAACTTCATACAGTGAATCACATCTACAGTGACTATTCTATAAATAATTGTTTATTTATTCTCCTATTTCAATTCTTCTCTTTTGACAGCTTCTTCCACTTGTATTTTAAGCAGTGATATGGAATTAAAATTCCATAAGTTGAGACTAACACTTCAGAAGCATAAAGCATTGTTTTTATTTTCACATAAGTGTATATTATTTTAGATATGGTAGTAAAAATACCTGCCATTGTACTACCATACAGAAATATCCTATCCAAGGAAAAGTGACATATTAATTCCTTTTTTTTTCTTGCTAGCAAATCAAACATTTGTATTCTAATATGTATTAAACATTGTGGAATAATTCATGGTATTTACTGCTTTCTGTTCTATTCTTTTTTCGAAAGAGCATTACCAGAAGCTGTGTGATGTGGTAACCTTAAGAACATGGCTGAGAAGCCTACTTTGTCTAAATAAATGAATCTGAAGTAGTAAAAGAATCAAAGTATAACTATCTGTTATTAAACTGAAACTGTGCAGAACCACTGTTCCGTTTATCAGGATTAACAAATTGCAAAATAATGACTTTTATCAGTAATGATATACCCCTTTTAAAAGTATTTTTTCCTACTCTGAAATAAAAAAAAATGAATTAATTTGCTATAATTCCTTTATTTAATCAATAGATGGCTCTACCAAACTACTAGCATATTGTTGTCATGGTGACTACATTTGGTTGAGGATGCTTGGGGTAATTCGAATGGGTAGTTGATGTGTGTGCAGATGGAGGCTCTTCATAGGTTGTTGTTTTTTTTAATGTAAATTTGAAGAAAGAGCATGGATAATGTGTCTAATGTAGATATATAGGTATTGCATGTAACTGTTGCATTCATATGTGATTAACTATTGTCGCTAGGTCAGATCATGCTGATTTTGAATATATTCAAAAATATATGAAAATATATTTAAATATATATCATATATATATTTAACTAAAAATAATTTCCATCTTTAAAAAGCAATTAGCTAAATAATATAATCTGAACATAATAAAATAAATGTATTCAGGAAGAAAAAAAAGTTAACAGAAATAGATGCATGAAAATATCCATTCCTCAGTTTCTTCTAAAATATTTCCTTTGAGTGGTTATCTAGTATGTTCTCTGTTATTTGTTCCTGACATTTGCTAAGGGCAAACAGAAACAGTGACAACTCATGTTCATTTCTATCATATACATCTACTGTGATGTTAGCTAATGAAAAGTGGAATAGACTGGCTGCTGCTAACAAACATGACTTTGTATATTGGTTGGTCATTTTTAGAGAATGTGTTGTAACTTCGTATCGCTATATGATGATTTAGTTTTCTTTAAAGAAGAAATCTTTGATATTAATGTAATGTACAAATGTGGCAATAGATTTGCTGCGCAAATGTTGCAGCACAGTGGTTTAAATTTGAAGTCTTTGGCTATATGTGGTGTTTATTTTCTTGTAGCGACAGTGTTAATAATTTTATTGTTGTGACTGGAAATAATTGAACTGTGAAATTTCAGATACTTGACCAGTCGCATTTGAAAACATAGCTAAACATGTGATGTCAGTTCTTGTTTTCAAAGAAGGCAAAGCAAGCCTAGGATCTTCCAGTTCCATGATGCTAATCATATGTGGCCAAGATGGATAAAAGACAAAAGTAATAGGGAAGATGGTTTCATGCTTTAGTTTGATGTTTTGGTGCACTCTTTACTACCTAAACTAAGGCAATTCAACAGACATCTGCGATGAATAATAGAAAATGAGCAGCTACATTTTGTGTTTTACTCTCAAATTCTCTGAATCTTTTCTGGCTTAAGCATCTGCTGTCAGTGCTGTCGAGTCAGCAGCTTGTTTCAATTCAAGTGTTCTAAACTTTGAAAATTACTATTCTGCTTTTATTTGCCCCACAAAAGGAACTTCTGCAAGCATTCAATCCTTTTGTTTTACCTCTGATCTTCACCCTCTTCTATTATGACTACCTAGGCTTGTGTCTTCAAATATTTAGCTCTGTCCAAGGACACATAACCCTGGACTTCCCAAGCCTTACTGGCAGCTGGGAAACTTCATTTGGCAATGCAACTATTTTCCTTGGGGTTCAAGGAATGCCAGATCCCTGTTTAAGCTTTGTTCTTTACTAGTATCTTCTCCACTGGAGACCTAGAAAACCGCAGCTGTTTAGGATTGTGCTGCTTTTCGTTTCATTTCTAAACAACAATAGAACTGCTTGTTTGTCAGTGTTGTTAATTCTCTTTTCCCTAATAACAGGAGAAATTGAGGGGATGCATAAATCACTACCAGTATTGCTTAGAACGCCTTTTTTTCCTTTAAGTTATTATTTATAAAAGCAAGCCATTATTGTCGATAGCAGAGAACAATTCATATAGCAAACTTATTCATTCGTTTACAGAGTGTACTTGGTGCCTGCTTGTAGTTAGTTTGCTCAGTAGTGGTGCAGAGCTAGTGTGACTGGATAGACAGAAGCAGAGGGCTTCCCTGTCATGCCATGAGCTTCTTGGTTTGTGGACAGAAGGAGTTTTGGGGGTTCCTCCTCTCCTCAGGTCCATATATGCTGCTGTAGTTTTGGTCTGCATATAGCAGTCTTCTAGGATGGGATCTGAATTGTTCAACCAGGTGTTGATGCTTGTTTGTGTGTGTCCCCAGCCTTGTCTTTCTGAAACATCCTTGGTGTTGCATATCTATCATCTCCGGCAGTCTCAGTGGGATGATTGATTTCCAGAGCTTGGCAGTCTTATGTGAAACTTTCACATGCTACTCTCTCAGCACTGTTAGGGCTGAGAAGCATTTCCTCCCTCTGTCCACTTGCTTTCTGGTATCTGGTTTCTATGTTCAATTTTCTAGGCACTTCTGGAACCCAGTCACACAAAGGCAATCTAAAAAGAGCCGTAATGGCATCCAGGAAGAAACCTGGGTTGATTTGCTGCTGTGTAATTCTAATCTCTATAAGTGATGACTGTCAACTTTATTTCAAGCTGCATGCTCTTACTTGACTCTTTGTTTCATTTTGTTCTGTCACTTCTTCTCTGTCTGACTTTTCAGTAGTAATCATCAATATTAGATTAAAATTTCCCCAGAGGGAGTCTCATGTTAAGTTGACGGGACAGAGAGAGTACAAGCCATGCTAAGTAAGAGAGCACAAAGGTCTTTATTTTTAAGTGCAGAAACTTGATAAAAGTTAGTTTAAAAATGCAGAATCTGTGACTGCTCATTGAATATCTCACTTTAAATGTCCTTTTTAGAGCTGTTCAGCAAAATGCACTGTATATGTCTTTATTTTTGGGCTCTGTATTTCTGCAGTGGTGCTATACTGATGAGGAAGCAGGAGGTTGACTGATCATTATAACACCAGTGTGTGTAAGGTTTGAGAAGGTTTCGACATGTGGACTTGCTCAAAACAGTAAGCATTTTGCACACAAGTTTGCTAAATAGACTTCCTGATATCTGAACATGAATTAGCTGAATGTTTCTCTTTATTCGTAACACTTGTTGAGAACTTTGTAGCCTGACTGAATGTGCATTTACATTTGTGAATATAAAAGCATTTTTGTCCTTTTACCGTAAAGTCTATGGCTTTTCAAACCTCGGCGGAATGCTGATTTATTAAATGAACACTTCTTTCAGTTACTTATTATCATTTATTTTCTAATTAAGTTTGAATAGTTCTAGTTATTAAAGGACAATGTATGACATTGACAACTACTCAATGTTGCAGTTGAGTTAAAAATGGTAATTTCATGTTGCAACAGAGAACAAAAAGAAAAGTACTATTGTGAATAATGGCGTCTTCTTGTAAAGAACATCTGAACAGTCATGGCTGAAGTGAGAGAGGGACAGGAGCGCAGTAAAGGAACATATTTCATTTCACAAAAATGACCTTAGACAAATTGTCAAATGCAATTTAACTGATGTAAAAAACTCTTTAAAATTTGTCTCTATAACTTTGCTTAGGAGGCCATGTATAGGACACAGTGAGAATTTCACCTATCTGAAGCATTTCTGAATTGTCAGTCGCTGCAATAACAAGCTGTCACATTGATTTGAAATCACTTTTGTATGTACTATGAGAGAAGCTTCCTCCATGCATCTTTCTGCAATTTTTCTCATGACTTCAGTAGAGAAACCAACTCTAGAGTGACAGAATATATTGGTGGTTTAGAGTCAGATGCCCCACACCCAAAGAAACAAGGAAGATTCTGATTGATCCAGTCTGAGGATTTTAGGTCATTTTTTTTTTACATAAGATCACCTAGATGGATACGGTATTTCAGAATGACCATATTGTATTCATGGTTCCAACACAAGTAATAGTAAATTATGACTGAAGTACTTTCCTTTTGCCGTTTGGCCTTTAATCTTTTTGTCAGAGATAGGAATGTGTAGATATATTCTCACACTCGTTCAAACCAGAGAACTTACTAAATATGGTTCTAACAAAATCAAATTATATAGGTGTAAGGCTGGCTGTCTAACATGAGTTAATTTTTATGATTGGAGAAGACAAAGCTCTGGGAAAATCACGTTGTGTCCTTCCAGTACTTGAAGGGAGCTTATAAACAGGAGGGGGAACAACTGTTTACAAGGGTGGATAGTGATAGGACAAGGGGGAATGGTCTTAAACTGACACAGGGGAAGTTTAGGTTAGATACTAGAAGGAAGTTTTTCACACGGAGGGTGATGACACATTGGAACTGGTTGCCCAAGGAGGTTGTGGATGCCCCATCCCCGGAGGCATTCAAGGCTAGGCTGGATGTGGCTCTGGGCAGCCTGGTCTAGTAATTGGCTACCCTGTACATAGGAGTGGGGTTGAAACTTGATGATCATTGTGGTCCTTTTCAACCCAGGCCATTCTATGATTCTATGTAATTGAGCTCTTGGGTTCACTACTTTCTTGCTTTTACTCAAGAATCATTGAGTCCTCAGTATTTCCTTGCTTTTTTATAAAACAGCTTCACCATTTTAAGTCTGAACAATCTTTGGTAAATCTCTTTGTGGTAATGGAATATCATGTTTTTACATAGATTGCTCCAAAATAATACTACTTATTTATATCCATAGAAATTAAAAGACATACAAAGAGTATGAGAACACTTTTTGATAAAAGAAGTTCATAGCTACAAAACAGTATCTTTATTTTTATTTTTTATTTTTTTTGTGAGAGCTGTGCATGGCCATTTGAAGTATTGCTTAGTTTTCACATTGCTTTTGCCAGAGCTGAAATGCATCACCCAAGGCCTTGCTGTGCTCACATCCGCTATTGATGAATGTCAATTGGTACATTTTTTTCCATGTGGAGGAATTAAATTCCACACCTTTGCTTCCATGTCAGACTGCCTCTCTCCTGCCATCTGTCCCATGGCAACAAAATGTGATGGGCTATTTTCAGGAAGGTTCTACTACTGTACTACCAATATCTGTTTCTGACATCATGGGCCAAGATAAGAAATAGAAGGCATTACTTTCAGAGCAGGCCTTGTACTTTATCATTGTTTTCTATTATGAGAACACATAAAGTCCTTCTGAAGTCAGTCTATTGTATGTAAATTTTTATGGGCACTTTTTTTTTTTTTTTGAAGCTTACGAGTGATGAAGTCCAATTTTATATTGAATTTTAGTTTTATATTCTGTTTCACTGCCCTTTTCTCTCAAATGCTCCTTGGGCAATCTGTTCCAGTGTGTCACTGCCCTCTGTGTGAAAAACTTCCTCCTAATATCTAACTTAAACCTCCCCTGTCTCGGTTTAAAACCATTCCTCCTTGGGAATCACACATGCGGCAGTGTTTGTGTTACGTTTCAGCAGATCAGAGAAGAAAAGACCAGTTATTGGGAAGCGTACTGTCCATGTGTTTTGTTAGGATGTGATAAAGCCATGATAAATCTGCTATGCATCTTTTTGTATTCCTATATATCTATGAGACTGTGGAGAAGTGCCCATATCCTCTTCCTACTGTGCTGTGAGTTGAACAGTGAGATCTGTACTGAGGTTGCAGCTGGATGCTGAATATAGGCATGTATTTATGTGCCAATGAATAATTTTTGAGCATACTCAATACATCCTCTCTTTTGATTAACAGTCATCTGTACTGCTTTCACCAAAGGTGGGTTAGCCTAGGCATGCAGTGGTATTAAGGCTTAGTGTTCTTTTGGGTATAATGAGGTTTTTCAGGAGTATCTAATTCAAATCTTAAATCTGTGCAGTTTGCACATGATCTTTTAATACTTTTCTTTCTGTAAAACACACAGCTGTATGAAGTAAGTCTGCAGTGTTAAAACTCTTTTCCTTTTCTCACACCCACAAAAAAAAAAAAACTGCAATTTTTTGACCTTTTAAGGTAGAGAAACCAGTTTGTATAATATAAACTGGTTTCATTTAATGATGTTTTGTTTCTATTCAATAACAAGATTAAAATAATTTAGTGCCTATTTTTAGCTTGGTTTGCATTCATGGGGCTACTTTAATCAACCTGACTTTAGAAAGGATCCATTATGTTAAGCTTATCCCTAGCTGCAGATGAAATAATTCTGGATTAATGTTATCAAGGTGTGCTTTGAATGTTGGCCTAATGTCGATAGCAGCCACAGTA